>JANZXP010081622.1:0-29221 GCA_027576715.1 Erythroxylum flavicans
GACTCACCAATGCTACAGTAGTAGTCTAATTATTTTATTTTGACTAGTGTTACAATGCGCCGGTCAATTTTGGTGTCGTTATCAGCGATCAAACCTGGATCAGAGTCTAGTTATTTTATTTTGACTAGCATTACAACATACAGGTCAATTTTGGCGCCATGGCTGGGGAGTATGGTGTTTATTTTTGTTCGTGATTTTAAATAATGTTTTGTATAGATTTGTTCGTAATTGCTTTCTTTTCAGTTATTTTATGATCCTTTCACTTTTTTGTTTTGTTTTTGTGAATTTTTTTAAAAAATTTCATAGACAAAAGTAATTTCTTTTATAATTCATATTCTCAATCCTATAACAATGTTTGGACTAATCTACCTAACTTTTGTTATGGGTTGGATAATCAACTGAATTACGTCCATGATAGTTTGCAAGAAGCACAACAATCCCCTTATAGACCAGAAGCTTCCTATCAAGACTCAGGTACATCCTTGGAAGAATTAGTTAATGTGTATATTGCTAACATTCTTCAATTCCAGCAGGAAACAAGTTCTAAAATCTAGAACTTGACAATTCAGGCGAATCAAATGATGGAAGTTATCAACCACCTAGCATCACAAAGCAAAGAGAAGCAACCATATCAACATGAGGAGTACCCGATGGATATTAGCGCAGAAACCTTATAGAGTGAAGACGACCTTGAGAATTTTTAGGTCAACCCTTAACGAATTGCTTATGTAGAAGAAGCAGAGGAGGAGCTTGAAGCAGAAAAAAAACATATCTTTTAGCTCGGAGGTAAGTATTGAGTTCCATTTTATTGTTGAGAATGACTTTTCACCTTTATATAGCAAATTGAAGGAATTAAGTGAGGAAGAAAAAAGAGAAGAGACATTTGGGATCCTTCCGGAGTGTATGAACTCAGTTGAGATTGAGAATCTGAGGGTAGGGAAGGCACTGAATGGGGATGATGATCAATTAAGGCCTTAACTGGAAAAACCTACCAAAGAAGTGGCGCTAACTGTAATACCTGAAGATCACAATTTTGTCACGTGATAGGAAGAAGGAGTCAAGCTAGTGATCCTAAACAAAGACGCTTTTTAGGAGGCAACCCAAGGGAAGTAAATTTGTTTGCTTTTAAATTTTTGTATTTATTTTTTAGGCATATGTGTTTCTTTGTTGGTTTATTTTTGCTTGTTTTTAAGTTTTCAATCAAAATGAGAGAAACAATAAAACAAACAAAAAAACATTTGCTTGTTTTCTATTACTTTTAGGATTTTTTCATCATGAGTAAAGAATGAGTTGGCTAGAGAATTTCATGGCAACTTTAGCATGTATTTTTACTCTTGTGATTGGTCGATAAGCATTATCTTTAGAAGAATAGTGACTAGTGGTAGACAAAGTCGGTGAGATTTTAAGCCTTATTTGACTAACACATTCATATTAGTCTCATTGTCTTTTGATAATGTCTGACCTTCTTGATATGTATATCCTAATTTTGCCTTGAATTTCTACTTGAGACCACATTTTTATCATATGTATTAACATGGATATGATTAGGCATTCTTTGTTTTTCATAAACTACATTAGCCAAATAGCCTACCATATTGACAAGATTTTTCCCTTGTTAACCCCCTTTGAGCTTTATACCTTTTTTTTTGTCTCAACCATATTACATGCTTTAGACTTAACCAAATGTCTTACCCTAGCCATAAAGCTAGTAAAACATTTATAATTGTTGAGTTTGTGGATGTACAAAATTCTAAGTATGGGGGTCTACATATGTGAGGGTTGGTTAATGTTGGGATGTTTTGTTTTGTCTTATAATTGAAATTCCCATGTTAATGTAGTTTCTTTTAATGTTTAAAAAGAAAAAAGAAAAGAAAAAAAGAGAAAAGAAAAGAAAATGAAAAAGAATGAAAGAAAAAAAGAAAAAGAATGAAAAAATTTTGTTTAAATAAATTTATCAAGGAAGAAATGCATATGAGTTTGCAAAGTTATTCATAATTAATGCATCTTCCTAGAGTTGTAATGAATGTGTTATTTGAGTATCTTGAATATGAGGTTGTGGTTTCAATGTATTGTTGTCATAAATTGTATAAGTGATTCCTTCGGATTGGAATATGCTTCATGTGGTTAGTGTCTAAGAGTTGAATAGGGTTGTGAAATATAAATGTTTCATTCGTCATTACTAATGGTACCTAGTTTTTGATAAGTATTAACTTGTGCACTTGATCTCACATTGAGTGTTGTTTTGTTTCACTAGCTTTGATGACTTTCATGCTACTTGACCCAAACACATCTCACCTTACCTTTACCCACATTACAACCTTGAAAAGTCCTTTAATCCATGATTTTGCATTTGAACATTAGTGGTAGAGAAATGAAATGATATGCAAAGTTATGGAATGACATGATCATGAATGGTGTTGAGTGTACCCGTCGATATATTTTAGTTAAACACATTTATCGAGTCTACCATTAGATTGCTTGATTTTTGAAGATGATGCTTGTTGATTGATCATGAGTAAAAGCTTGGAATGTTGAATTCTTGTTATGATTTTTGAAAGTCCTTCATCTTGGTTATGATTATATAGTTTTGGAAAATATAGGAATTGAGTAAATGTTTCGGGTCTTTGAGCTTAATTTGGATGTTTTGCCCGAGGACGGCTGAAAGCTAAGTGTGGGGGAAATTGATATGTGTTTAATTGTTGATATATTTAATCATTTACACTTAGTGATTAATGACACGAAAGATACTCATTTTAATTCATGTATGATTTTAGGTACAATTTGGAAGCAAAGAAATTAAAATGAGTCAAAAGCACTACATTTGGGCCATTTTTTGAAGATTAATTTTCACTTGTCTTCTTGAAGCTAGAAGATGAAAATTAGAAGACAAGAAGAAGACAAGAGAAATGAAAGCATAAAATACAAAGAACATGGAACGTGCATGTGGTGGAAATAAATGGATCAAAACGCATGCACATTATGAAGAAAACTCAACAGCATGACAAGAAGTGAAAACAACGACACAATGGAGTAGGAAATGCAAACAACGTCTGCGTGTCACGCAGACTAGACATTTCTATAAGTTATAGACTAGAGGGTTTTGAAAGAGATGAATAGTATGTGTGGACTAAGAACTTAAATTGTCACATCGAGCTATAGTAGAGAGGGGCTACAAGAGAGAACTTGCGACAGGAGAGGCGTGAACAGTAAGGGTGGTCCATCAAATGTTTACTTATTAAATCAGTGAATAGTGGAGGGAAAGAAGCTCATAGTGGTGAGAAGAGAAACAAAGGGGTCTTCGACTAGGTAGTTTTTATGGGGCTAAAGCATTTTTTTGGGAGACCAATGGAAGGCTAGACGTCCTAACGCTAGTTTAGAGGTGACATCGACGTCGACGACCCAAGTTAAGTATATTTTTTATTATTTTGTTGTTTCTTTCTCTCATTAGAAATTGATTATATTATTTGTATAGATTGGTTGGGTATTTTAATAATGATTATTTCTATGCTCTATTGAATCATTTTTCTTGAAAACCCATTGCTAAAATCGAATGTAATACGTAATCGTTATATTCCCGATTCATGTGTAGCGACTAATGGTTTCAAGTCATTAGAGATAAAATAAGTTAAATAATCCGAGCTTGATTGATTATTACCTAGATTGGTCTATTTTTCTGATTCGTGAGGTGGTTGTCTGGATAAACTTAGAAAGCTTATTCTAAGTTTCCCAATAGCTAGGGTTAATTAACAAGTGATTCATAATTAACTAAGATCTATGAAAAAATCGAAATTAATAGAGCTTATTATTAATCTACGACCGATAATTACTAATAGAGATAAAAGAACAACAAATCAATGAATTATGCTTAATTAGGCTGTAGGCTAAGATTAAACCAAAGAACCAAATCCCTACTGAATTCCCTAATTTTATCATTTTTCACGTTTTCTTTAATTTGTTTTCTTTAGGTTTATTTCATTTTGTTTTCTTATTAAATCCAAAACCCCCATTACCTAAACATCAATTAATTTCATTTCATAAGCTAACCAAGCACTCCCCGTGGGATCGACCTAGACTCAGTACTGCTACAGTAGTCGTCTAGTTATTTTATTTTATTTTGACTAGCATTACGATGCGTCTGTCATCTATAGGAGCCAATAGAGAGTCTCCAATACCTCGATCTAACCAAATGCCTTAGAGAATTCCTGAGAGGAGAGAAAGGAGGTATCATAAACTTAAAAATTAGGGATTGTAGGCTTCTATGGAAGTACAAACCCTGCAGAGGCAGAAGGTTGGCTGGAGAGAACAGAAAGGATATTTAATCAGATGGACTATGAGTCTAACCAGAAGTTTAACTACGTGGTCTCATTACTGCAAGGTCCAACTTATCAGTGGTGGAAGACTGTTCCCAGTAGTACCACCTGACCTTGTAGTTTAACGTGGGAAGACTTCCTGAAAGTCTTTAAGGAGAATTATATGCCAAAGATCTATCTGGATAGGAAGATGAAGGAATTTTTAGATCTGAAGTAGGGAGTATGAGATATGATTTAATGAGTTGATGGGGTATGCTACTGCTTTGATTCCGACTGTGCAAGACAAGTGTAGACGGTTTGAGGATTAGCTGAATATAGAGATTAAGACGAGGTTGGCCATTACTAATTTGAGTAGTTTTATAGAACTACGAGCTGCCTCGATTCGGATTGAACAATTACTAAAAGATGGACAAGGAGAGGATAGGCAAGATTTCATAATGAAGAGACAAGGTGAGTCTCAAGTCTTTTCTAGCAGGAGGTTCAGTAAACGCCATAATAGATCATGTCGACTACTGACTAGATCAAGACAGTCGGGGTTTAGACCGAGGGGCCGTTTTACACAAGCTGGTAGTGGTAGAAGGCAAATGCAATTGATGCCTAGTTGTAAACAAAGTAGAAAGAAATACAGTAGGGAATATTGGAAGTTATCGAGAGCTTGCCTTCATTCTGACTCTTCTGATCACTTAATCAGAGATTGTCCCGTAACTTTTGGAACATAGTCTAGAGTGGAAGGTGGATTAGTAACAGAAACAACTGTCTAACAGAGTGTTACGATTATGTAAATATAGTACCCTGGAAAAGCAAGTGTATTTACAAATAACTTAACTTTCTTCTAGTTTTAATATTATAATGGAAATATTTATTATTCATAAAACAAAAGAGTTTGGTTTTATTTCTATGAGCATAATATAACTAGTCATAAGGTACCAAGGTTCCTTTGTAAGTAATATACATATACATGGAGATGTATGGGAAACATGAATATTATTAGGTTCTAAATTAATTGATTCACAGTCGAATAATCAAGTTGGTCGCTTGATTATGGTTTAGACCTTAGTGTTGCGATTTACCTCCGTGTAATTAAAGGAGTTTACTTCAAGGGAATGATGAGTTTCAAATCATGATAGTAGTTGACTATCAGTAATAGCACAATTAAATGAATATGTAATCACGTATGTTTTTAAAGAATAAAGTAGGTCGTTACTTTAATTTTAAAACATATACCTTAGCATTTGTTTATTACGAACCACGATTTTGATGAATGGTGAACTTATATGTGTTTCACTATAATTCTTGACATGATCAGAATAGATTTTTATAGGGTATCAATCTAGTGTCTGCATGTTGGAATTATTAATTGAAACATGCATCAGGGAACATTCACTTAAATAAATAGTTTATAGTGATATCATCACTTCTAGATGTTTTATAGAGATTAGTGATTAATCTGGCACCAGTATTTTGATGGACTAGCTACCTATCAAGTCTTAACACCGAGATTAGATCTTGTGTGTTAATCACCATATAGAGTGAAATGGGAGATCTAGAAGGAAAAACCAATATAAGGGCAAAATGATAATTTTACTTTTTATTATACAGATGGCTAAAATATGGTTCAGAATAGAGTTTACGATTGGACATCGTATTAATAAATTGAAACACGTTTTCTCATAATTTTAAGTAATTCAAGAGTTCAACTAATTGGCTTTAGTGGAAAGACATTTGGTTAATAAGTCGGAATTAATTCTAATGAGATTAAATTAATTCCAAGCTTATTGGAGCTTGAATTATTTAAGTCCAATTAGATTCCCCACTTGGCTTCTAGGAAGGTTATCAAGGAAAGTAAGAAAAATAAATACAGCTTATCGGAAAGAAAATGAGACAGTTTGGAGAGAAATGAATGAATTAGATTCGGTCCAATAAGACCAAAACAATTTAATTAAGAGTTAATTAAATTGGGTCTTAAGCCTATAATTAAATGTTGGGCTTATACTAATTAATTGTTAATTATAAGCCCAAAGGAGCTTTTAATATTGGGCTAGATTTTGATTTAATTAATTAGATTAATTAAATTAAAATCTTTATTAAAAAAGAAGAAGAAGCAAAACTGAATTGTAGGATTCGGTAATGTTATCTACATTAATGACTTTGGTAATTAAATGAACATGTTATGATTATAGATAATGTTCAAGGATTGTAGTGGAGGGGTCTTTTTCCTGAAAATGAGAAACGTACATCACTTTTTGGCATTCTTTTGATTAAAGAATGAAATGAAGTGGTGCTTTGTTATTACTCTCTCCTCTCACTTCCAAAGCAAACCAGTAATGGTACTCTTTATTAAAAGGTTTAATGGTTGGCTTTTAAATGAATGTGAGTTGTACGGTTTTTTTATGAAAGCTAACATCTAAGTGTTGGACTTGGAATGACACAATTCTTTTAGCATTTTTGATGCTAAATGTATGTGATAGGCTTTTAGTCTTACTCTCTTTGTCCAAGCTCAAAAGACCATCGGCAATAACAAAGAAAATGAGGTGGTCTCATGATTCTTTGATCTAGCCGATATAGCAAAAAGTTTGCTATTTATTTTTTTTCTCCTTTCTCACCAAAGGATATTGATAACCAAGTAGTCCAAGGAGAACAAATGGTAGATTGGATTGGTTGAGAACACAACAGCGAGGAGTCGAAGCTGTAGCGAGGTGTCAGTAATATTTTGATCTTGTTCTTATTTTATTTTCCTTATTTTCCTTAAAAAGCATGTTGATTTGGTATTTACGCTTCCATTGTGTTTTGATTTTGGAAAGAGTTTTGAAATCTACCGTTTAGCCAAATCAAGCATGTTTCTATTTTCGATCCACAATTGGTATTAGAGCCAGTTTTATTATGCATGATTCAGTTCCTATTTATGGGATGGGTTCGCAATTATATTAAATTATGTATGTTGCAATTTTTTTATGTGATAAAAATATATGTTAGGTATGTTTTGGTTTGCTCTTTTGGTTGTCCATAGAAAATCGATTTACCTTGTAATTTTTTTTGGTTTGGTTTGTAACAAGGAGGGTGACCAATCATTTCCTGTTTCCTCTTTGTCTTTTTTTTTCTATTTGCAAAATTCTATAATTTTGAATATAGAGCTACCAGGGATTAAATAAAAGAAGGTAAATGGTTTCAGTTTTTATTTTGTGTTAATGGCAATTTTAATTTTGATTAAATTATATTAATTCTTGATTTTTTCAAGTGCTAGAATTTTTGTTACAAATCAGATTTTTTTTTAAAAATGCCATTAACTCGTTTTTACCAAATAGGCTGAGTCGTGCGAGCAAAGAGTTCGAAGCAAAAGTTCCAAGTCCAAGAAGAATTTTTGGGCCTTTAATTTTCTTTTAATTTTTTAGGATGGATAACCAAAAGTAGTTATTTAATTCATGAGATGAATGGATGAATTGATGCAAATAATATGCGATATTATGTGAATGTATGCCATTTAGAAAAATTATTAACCCTAGGTTTTACTATGCATTCATTATGTATGAGTTATATAATGAAACAATATAAGATGGTTAATAAATTGCATCTAGATAAGATGGGATTAATTAAAACTTAAAGATCACAAAAGATTGAGTGGGAGAGGATGCTCATGTGAGAGTCCACGATCTCCATGCAATGGCCCATTTGCATGTGACGAAGTGTTACTCCCCACTGGAGGACATAAATCCTAGATCTTGCATGGTTTGGGTCTCCTAAAGGACAAGTCTACTCATTGGTAGCAAATGTGACCTCCCACCGAGGTATGGTTTGCAAGTACCTTTAGTGGATAAATCAAATGGTTACACACTCAACATGGTTTATCAATAACCTGCCCACCATAGCTCTGTTGATAAATGCATAGACCTAATTATGATGCTTCTCAAAGAGTTAGGCATGAAGATGCTTGGTAGTTTTTTTAGTGGGAAGGTCCAAATTTTTCTTTTAATGGATAAGATGGCCCACCATCACTTAGTCCGTTATAGATAAGAAAAATAACTGTCGTATAAAGATTTAATTTTTTAAGTTTTGTTAAATCTATCATCATAGATATATGCTTCATGATTTTATACAAAGGTCCAATGATTTTGACTACTATTCTCATTCTTTAATAATTTATATTTTTAGACATAATTACCACAATATGAATCCACTCACAATGCTCTTGACTAATAACAAATTAGAAAATGGAGAGAAATTTAATGAATAGAGACGTAACCTCGACATCGTTCTCCAATATGAATAAATTTCATGGGTATTAACAGACAATGAGCCTACACCTCCGGGTGACAATTCAACTCTTGAGGAAGTCCAGTAATATGAGTGATGGCAAAATGCTGATAAGACTGGCAAGTGTTATATTCTGACTTTTGTCAATGTAATGTTGCAGAAGCAACTTACAGGCATACAAAATGTCGATGCAACGGTCCATCACCTTCACAAGATGTTTAGTGTGAGGACCAGGTCTGTAAGGGTGAAAGCTATCCAAACCTTTCATAATTTCAGACAGAAGCCTGGTGAACTGGTGCAGGATTACATGCTTAAAGTAATCTCTTTGATTACTGAGGACGAGTTGTTTGGGGCTGAAATGGATGCGAAAATGCAGATGATCATGATCATCAACAGCTTAAACTCATCTTTTCAGCAGTTTAAGTTGGACTATAAGCTTAACACCAAGAATTACACTTTGAGTGAGTTGATGAATACCCTCCAAAATATGGAGGAGATATTAAATATCAGGGCCACTAGGCCAGAGGCTCATGTGACATCTTTTTCTAAGCCCAAGGGTAAGGGCAAGCATAAGAAGAATGATGCAAAGAAAGGGAAGGCCCAACCTATGAAGAAGAAGGCCAAAGAGGACACCAAGGGAAAGTGTTTCCATTGTGGTGAGAAGGGCCACTAGAAGAGGAACTGTGTGGTCTACCTTGAGACCCTTAACAGCAAACAAGGTATGGCTTTCCTAAGTTTGTTAGGAACTAGAAATGTGAAAATTTCATCTAATTTTTGAATATTAGATTCAGGAGCCACTGACCATGTTTAAAGGCCAGTTTCAAGTCAAGATAGCACATGGATCCGACGTTTCGACAGAAGCAGTGGGAGTAATTATCTTAGACTTTCTTAATGGTTATAGGTTATATTTAGAGGATGTATATTACATCCTAATGGTTGCAAGGAACATGATTCCTGTTTTTTGTTTAATAAAATCTGGTTATTCCTTATATTTTGATAAAGTTGTTTCAAAATATGAGAATAAGGATTTTATTTGTAATACGGTAATTAAACAGGGATTGTTCTTTATAGATCCTATGACAGGCTCACTAAACACCACTGAATTAATAAAACCAATAAAAGCCAATGACTCTAGTATTAATTCAAAATATCTATGACACTTAAGGATGGGTCATGTGAATCAGAAAAGACTTGACAGGTTAGTGAAGGATGGGATCCTTATGGGTTTGGATAATGATCCATTACCCACCTGTGAATCTTGTATTAAAGGAAAGATGACTAAGGCCTCATTTCCTTCTAAAGGAAATAGATCTAAATCTACGTTAGACCTGGTACACACTAATGTGTGTGGGCCTATGAACGTACAAGCTAAAGGAGGTTTGAATACTTCATAACCTTTATCGATGATTACTCTAGATATGGTTATCTGTATTTGATGCACAAAAAGAGTGAGTCCTTTGAAAAGTTCAAACAATTCAAAGCTGAAGCTGAGAAGTAGCTAAGCAAGCCATTAAAATAACTTCGATCAGATCGAGGTGGTAAGTACTTATCTGGAGAGTTCCAATAATTCCTAATTGACAACGGAATTGTTTCCAACTTGTTAGCTCCCAGAACACATCAACAGAATGATGTAGTTGAAAGGAAGAATAAAACTCTATTAGGAATGGTAAGATCAATGATGTACTATGCTAGCCTTCCAGAATTGTTCTAGGGATAAGCCATACATACGGTAACTTATCTTCTTAACTTTGCTCTATCAAAATCGGTGCCTAAAACACCTAGGGAGTTATGGATTGGACGAGTGCCTTCATTAAGGCACTTGAGGACTTAGGGCTACCCAGTCCATGTTCTAAGGCCTAAATTCATAAAGATGGAACCAAGGTCAGAAGTATGTTTGCTTGTAGGATATCCTAAGGGTACACGAGGGTACTATTTTTACAATCCTCAGGATAGGAAGGTATATATGTCGACAAATGTGACCTTCCTGGAGGAAGAATTTGTGAGAAATCAAAAAGGAAGAAGTGAAGTAGTACTAAAAGAGTTAGCTATTTCATCCAAACCAAGAGTTTATTCGGATATAGCGGAATAAGATGTCAAAATGGATTTAAAAGTTTAATCGAAAGAGTAGTCTGAACATCAGTAGTGCCTAGATGTAGTGGGAGGGTTGTGAGACAACTAAACAGGTATCTAGGTCTAAGTGAAGGCATAATTGCCATCTTAGACTAAGAAGTAACGGATCCCATTACTTATACATAGGCTATTAATGACGTTGATGCAGAAAAGTGGCTTAACGCAATAGAATCGAAAATAGATTCTATGTACACCAATGAAGTATAGATCCCTGTAGATCTACCTTCAGGTGTAAAGGCCATAGGGTGTAAATGGATCTTCAAAAGGAAGAGAGGATTTGATGGAAAGGTAGAGACCTTTAAAGCTAGATTGGTAGCTAAGGGTTATACTCAAAAGGAAGGTATATACTATGAGGAGACTTTTTCTCCAGTTGCCATACTTCATTCCATCATAATTCTTTTAGCCATAAAAGCCTATATCGATTATGAAATATGGCAAATGGAGGTCAAGACTACATTTCTTAATGGGGATCTTGAGGAGACCATTTATATGGCCCAACTAGAAGGATTCGTTGAGCCAGGTAATGAGCATAAGGTATGCAAGTTGTAAAGGTCCATTTATGAACTTAAGCAAGCATCTAGGTCTTGGAACATTAGGTTTGATAAGGCTATGAAAACCTATGGGTTCATACAAAACCTAGATGAGCCTTGTGTCTATAAAAGGATAAAAGAAGGCAAGGTTACTTTCCTAATTCTGTATGTCGATGACATTCTGCTCATTGGGAAAGATGTAGGAATGTTATCTATGGTCAAGGGATGGCTGAACAAATAGTTCTTAATGAAGGATTTGGGAAAGGCTAGCTATATTCTAGAAGGGATCGTAAGAACAAGCAGATAGCCTTGTCTTAACTAACCTACATTGAGAACATGTTTAATAAGTTTTACATGCAGGATTCTTAAAGGGGTTTCACACCTATTAGACATGGAATCAAACTTTCAAAGGAACAAGTACCTAAGACCCAAGAGGAGGTCAAACGCATGCACAATGTTCTATAGGCTTAGACAGTTAGAAGTTTAATGTAGGCCATGCTTTACACTAGATCGGATATCTGTTACATAGTAGGACTGGTAAGCAGATTCCAGTCCAATCTAGAAATGGAGCATTAGACTGCGGTTAAGTGTATACTGAAGTATCTTCATAGGACGAAGAACTTAATGCTTGTTTAATCTGGAAGTGACCTTATTCCGACAGGATATACAGATTTCGATTTCCAATCAGATGTTGATTCAAGGAAATCAACTTCTGGTTCTATATTTACTTTGGGAGGTGGAGCCATAGTCTGGAGGAGTGTCAAGCAATCTTGTATTGCTGATTCAACTATAGAGGCTAAGTATGTTGCCGCCTGTGAAGTAGCAAAGTAAGCAATCTAGCTCCATAAGTTCCTAAATGATTTGGAGGTAGTTCTAGAGGCTAAAAAGGCCATTACACTTTATTGTGATAATAGTGAGGCAGTGGCTAATTCTAAAGAACCTTGGAACCACAAAGCCACTAAACACATTGAGAGAAAATATCATCTCATAAAGGAGATAATACAACATGATGAGGTGAATGTAGTAAAGATTCCCACATATCAAAATCTTGTTGATCCGTTCACGAAGACGTTGTCTCAAAAGAGCTTCGAGGGTCATGTAGAAGGGATGGGAATAAGGGATATGTCACACTTGCTTTAGGGCAAGTGGAAGATTATTAGGGTTATGTAAATATAGTGCCCTGGAAAGTAAGTGTATTTACATATAACTTAATTTTCTTCCAATTACAATATTGTAATGGAAATATTTATTATTAATAAAACAAAAGAGTTTGGTTTTATTTGTATGAGCATAATATAACTAGTCATAAGTTACCAAAGTTCTTTTGTAAGTAATAGACATATATATAGAGATATATGGGAAACATGTATATTATTAAAATCTAAATTAATTGATTCACAGTCGAATAATCAAGTTGGTTGCTTGATTATGGTTTAGACTGTAATGTTACAATTTACCTCCATGTAAGTAAAGGAGTTTACTTTAAGGGAATGATGAGTTTCAAATCACGATAGTAGTTGACTATCGGTAATGACACTATTAAATGAATCTAAAATTGCGTATGTTTTTAAAGAATAAAGTAGGTCGTTACTTTAATCTTAAAACATACACCTTAGCATTCGTTTATTAGGAACCACAATCTTGATGAATGGTGAACTCATGTGTATTTCGTTATAATTCTTGATATGATCGGAATGGATTTTTACAGGGTATCAATCCAGTGTTCACATGTTGAAATTATTAATTAAAACATGCATCAAGGAAGACTCACTCAAATAAAGAGTTTATAATGATATCATCACTTCTACATGTTTCACAGAGATTAGTGATTAAACTGGCGCTAGTAGTTTGATGGACTAGCTACCCATTAAGTCTTAACAACAAGATTAGATCTTGTATGTTAATCACCATATAGAGTGAAATGGGAGATCTAGAAGGAAAAACCAATATAAAGGTAAAACAGTAATTTAATTTATTATGCTGATGGCCATAATATGGTTCATAATAGAGTTTATAATTGGACATCGAATTAATAAATTTTAATCATGTTTTCTCATAATTTTAAGTAATTCAAGAGTTCAACCAATTGGCTTTAGTGGAAAGACATTTCGTTAATACGTCGGAATTAATTCTAATGAGATTAAATTAATTCTGGGCTTATTAGAGCTTGAATTATTTAAGTCCAATTAGATTCTCCACTTGGCTTCTGAGAAGGTTATTAAGGAATGTAAGAAAAATAAACGAAGGCTATCAGAAAGAAAATGAAACAGTATACAGAGAAATAGACGAATTGGATTCGAGCCAATAAGACCGGAATAATTTAATTAGAAGTTAATTAAATTAGGTCTTAAGCCTATAATTAAATGTTAGGCTTATACTAATTAATTGTTAATTATAAGCCCAAAGGAACATTTAATATTGGGCTTGATTTTGCTTTAATTTAGATTAATTGAATTAAAATTATAAAAAAAGAGCAAAACTGAATCATACAAAGATGTAGGATTTGGTAATGCTCTTTATTAAATGGTGTTGACGGCTTGTTTTAATAACATAAATGGATAGCTCATTTGATTTTCTATGGAAATGAAGGTGGGGCATTAATGGAAAACTTGCAGCCCTTTTAGCATTCTTTTGAATAAAGAATGGAGTGGTGTGTTTTTGGCTTTTCACTCTCTCCCAAATTGTCTAAGTGTCAGAGTGGGAAGGAAACAATTCATTTTTAGCATTGATTAGCTAAATGAACGTGGGTTGTCTTAGTTCTCTCCATTCTCTCTAAAAAACTAAACAAGTGTTATAGAATTCAGTTTTTTGCACAATTCATTTTCAATTTTGATACAAAATGAAGTGTGTATGAATTTGACTCTTAATTTGCTCTCCCAACCTGCCGAACAAAGCAAAAGGTTTGCTCTCCTACATTTTTCTTCTCCTTTCCCACCAAAGGATCTTGTTAACTAACTTGTCTTAGGAGAAAAAGTGGTAGATTAGATTGGTTGAGGACACAACAGCGAGGACTCGAAGCTATAGCAAGGAGTCAGTACTATTCCAATCTTGTTCTTATTATATTTATTTTTCATGTCATATCATGTATAGATTAAAAGTTTTTGAAATATGCCATTAAGCCCAACCAAGCATGTTTTTTTTCGATCGAACAAACAGATTTTTATTCCCACCAAAGATGTGCCAATGGGTTATTTTCTTACTAAAGATGTCCAGTGATTGTGCGAACAAGTTGTTTTTTCCCACTAAAGGAGTGTAGGGATGTCAATTCTGGCCTGGCCCGACCCATTTTTGGCCCGGGTTTAGCAAGCCATGGGCGGGCCACGGGCCTACCATGGTCTGGCGGGCCGAGTTTGGCCCGGCAGCCCTTGGCCCCCCGGGCCACTGGCAACCACTGGCCAGTCGGCCCATCGGCGGGCTAGGCTACCCCGAACCACGCGGGCCTAGGGCTAACTCGCAGTCTACCATTCTGCCCGGCCTGGCCTGGCCCATTAACATCCATAAAGGTGTGCCAATGGGTTGTTTTCACACTGAATGTGCCCAATGACCATTCCAACAAGCTATTTTTCCCACTGAAGGTGTGCCAACAGGTTGTTTTCACACTGAGGGCGTGCCAACGGGTTGTTTTTCCTAAGGAAGGTATACCAACGGGCTGTTTTTCCCACTACAGTTGCCTAGTGCATGTGAAATTTGCTAAACGCAAGTGAGATTTTTTAGTGGGGGAGATTTCCCCCGTTGTTATCCTCAAATGGTGTTGGAAGATGGGGACAAATGGTAAGGTAGTAAGGCAATAGGCCGAGTTTCTCATCCAGTACTAGCCTCAATTCAAGGAATATGCTATTTTTAACCAATGGGGGCTAGCACGAATTTTGCACTAGCACGTTAATGGATTGTTTCCTCACCGAAAGTGTCCAACGACATGCCAACTGGCTATTTCTTCCATCAAAGGTGTGCCAACGGGCTGTTTTCTCACCGAAGGTGCCAAGAGACCTTGCCAAAGTTCTGTTTTTACCACTAAAGGGGTGTTAATGAGCTATTTTTCCCATCAAAAGTGCCCAGAGAATATGCCAACAGGTTGTTTTTCTTATCGAAGGTGCCCAGCGACGGTGCCTACTAGTTGTTTCCTCAATGAAGCTACTCTGTGACTATATCAATAGGTTGTTTTTCCATCAAAGGTGTGCCAATAGGCTATTTTGCTCATTAAAGGTGTGCCAACGGGCTGTTATCATAGCAAAGGAGCTCAGCGATTGTGCTAACGGGACGTCTTTCTCACTGAATGTGTGCCAGCAGGTTGTTTTGCTCACTAAAGGTGCCAAGTGACTTTGCAAATGTGTTGTTTTTCCCATCGAAAGTGCACAATGACTATGTCAACGGGCTATTTTCTCGCTGAAATTTCCTAGCAATAGTGCCAATAGGTTGTTTTTCCACAAAAGGTGCCTAGCGAATATGCAAATAAACTATTTTTCCCATCAATGGGGTGTTAACAGATTGTTTTCTTATAGATGGTGCCTAGCGACTATGCCAACGGGTTATTTTCGCCACCAAATGTGTGCTAACGAGCTATTTTACCGACCTAAAGTGTGCCAATGAGCTATTTTTCCTACCGAAGGTGCCTAACATTTATGCCAACGGACTATTTTCTCACAAATTATGCCCAGTGGCCATGCCAACGATGTGTTTTCTCATCAAAGGTGGCCCCTCGATGGTGCAAACGGTTGTTTTTCCATCAAAATTATACCAACAAGTTGTTTCTCCTACCGAAGGTGCCCAGAGATTGTGTTGTCAGGATGTTTTCTCACCAAAGGTGTCCAACGGGTTGTTTTCTCTTTGAAGGTGCCCAACAACTATTCCAACGTATTGTGTTTCCTACCGGAGGTATGCCAATAACTTGTTTTTCACTCCAAAGGTGCCCAATGATCAAGCCAACGAGTTGTTTTAACACCAAAGGTGCCCAATGATTATGCCAACGATCTATTTTTCCCAGTAAAGGTGTGCCAATGGGCTTTTTTCTCACTGAAGGTGCCAAGTGACCTTGCCAATGAGCTATTTTCTCGTCGACAGTGCCAAACAACCATGCCAATGGGTTGTTTTCCCACTGAAGGTGTGCCAATGGGCTATTTTCTTACTAATGGTGCCCAACGATCATGCCAACTGGCTACTTTTTGCATAAAAGGTGTTCCAACAAGCTATTTCTCCCACCATTTTGCCCGCCGAAGGAGTGCCAACTGGTTGATTTATCACTGAAGATGCCCAGTGATTATGCTAATGAGTTGTTTTCTTATTGAAGGTGCCTAACGACTTTGCCAACAGGTTCTTTGTCCCACTAAAGGTCTGCCAACGGGTTGTTTTTCCTATCAATGGTGTGCGAATAGGCTATTTTTCTCACCAAACGTGTGCGAACAAGCTATCTTTCCCACCAAAGGTCTGCCAACGGGTTGTTTTCTCACCAAAGTGGCCTAGTGATCGTGCCAACGGGCTGTTTGTCCCACTGAAGGTGTGCCAACGAGCTATTTTCTCACCAAAGTGTCTTAGTGATCGTGCCAACGGGTTGTTTTTTCCACCAAAGGTCTATCATCGGGCTATTTTTCCTCTATAATGTGTGCCAACAACTTATTTTGTCCACAGAAGGTGTGCACGAGCTGAGCGACTGAATGAACAGGTTATTTTTCACACCGAAGAAGTGCCAACGGGTTGTTATCTTATCGAATGACTATGGCAAAGTGTTTTTTTCCCACCAAAGGGGTGCCAATGGGCTATTTTCCCATTGAACGTGCCCAACAAATATGCCAACGGGTTGTTTTTCCTATAGAAGTTGCCCAATGACTATGGGACCATATTATTTTTCCCACGGCATGTGTGCCAATGGTGTTTTCTCACAGAAGGTGCCCAGCGACTATGCCGACGGGCAGTTTTTCCCACCAATAGTGTGCCTACTGGCTATATTTCTCACCAAATGTGTGCCAACAAGTTATTTTTCCCACCGAATGTGTGCAAATAGGTTGTTTTTCCATCGGAGGTGTGCCAATGACATGTTTTCTCACCGAAGTGGCCTAGTGACTGTGCAAACGAACTATTTATGCCACCAAAGGTGTGCCATGGGCTGTTTTCTTAACTGAATGTGTGTTAACGGGTTGTTTTCCCAATCTAATGTGTGCCAACGACTTGTTTCCTCACATAAGGTGCCTAGCAATTATGCAAACGGGTGATTTTCCTATCGAAGAAGTGCCATTGTGTTGTTTTTCTAACTGAAGTGGCCCAACGATTGTGCCAAAGACTGTTTTTCTCACTGAATTGGCCTAAAGATTGTGCTAACGACTGTTTTCTCACTAAAGGTTCCAAGCGACTATGCCAATAAGCTGTTTTCTTACCAAAGGTGTGCCAACAACTTATTTTCTCAATAAAGGTGTGCCAACAGGTTGTGTTCTCACCGATGGTGCCCAACAATTGTGCCAACGGGCTGTTTTCTCCACCAAAGTTGTGTGAACGAGCTGTTTTCTCACTCTAAGTGCTCAATGATTGTGCCAAATGGCTTTTTTTCCCACCGAAGGTGTGCCAACGAGCTCTTTTCTCACCGCAAGTGCTCAACGACCATACCAATGTGTTGTTTTTCCCAATGAAGGTGTGACAACTGGCTATTTTCTCACCAAAGGTGCTAGCGATTGTGTCAATGGGTTGTTTTCTCACTGAAAGTGCCCATCAATCATGCCAACGTGTTGTTTTTTACAGTAAAAGTGCCCAATGATCATGCCAACGGGTTGTGTTCTTACCGAATGTTTCCAGCGACTATGCCAACTCATTTTTTTGACCAAAGGTGTGCCAACGAGCTGTTTCCCCCACCGAATGTGTGCCACCGGACTGTCATGCCCTTCGAAGGTATGCTAACAGACTGTTTTCTCACCGATGGTGCCCAGTAACTATTCAACCGAGTTGATTTTTCCACCAAAAAAGTGCCAACGTGCTATTTTTCTCACCGAAATGACCCAGCGATCATGCCCATAGCCTGTTTCCCACCAAAAGTTCCCAGCGATTGTGCCAATAGACTATTTTTCCCATTAAAGGTGTGCCAATGAGTTGGTTTCTCACCAAAGTGCCCAGCTACCCCGCCGACATATTATTTTGTCAACTACCCTACCAATGGGCTATTTTCTCACTGAAGATTCCCAGCGACCGTGCCAATTCATTGTTTTTTCCACTAAAGGTACGGCACTGGGATGTTATTTTTAACAAAGGTGTGCCAAAAGCTATTTTCTCACTAAAGATGCCTAGGGACCGTGCCAACACTACAAGAAACGTTGTTTTGCGATGGATATTACTTACGAAAAACATTAACTTTCCATCAGTATCTAGTATGAGCGATAGACGTTATTGATAGACAAAGGCGTAGTAGAAAAGGCCGTAGTTAATAAATATAGACGAAAAATACTATTCCGTTGGTAAATTTACCAACCATTTACATTTTTCGTCGGTAAGTTGTTAAAAAATTAGCTACAGCTATTTTGTTTATGATTACCAATGGTCTACTGTTGGTTATTCCGTCTTTGATTATCGATGGCACATAGTTGGTTACTCCGTCTGTGATTACTGAAGGCATGTGGTTGGTTATTCTGTCTATGATTACTGACGGTATACACTTTTTCATCGATATGTTTGTTTAAACATTGTCGACGGTGTTCTTTTATCATCTACAATTGTCCCAACTTTACCAATGGAAGTTTTTATACAGTCTGTGATTGCCAATAGTAATGTTCCTTTCGTCAGTAATTGTTTTAATTTTATCGATGGATCTCAAATTTTCATCGGTAAATTAATCAGAAATTTTTTTAATAATGTACAGTCAAAATTGTCAATAAATTTTAGTTCATGATGTTATAATTTATACATAATTTAAACAGCTATTAATGTAATAGTATAGATTTAATTTTTTAAACAAAAATTTGATTGACGATATAAAGATGAAAATATCTTAATTGATAATAAAAACATTAAATTATACATAATAAGTTTTCATAATTCTAATAAAATGACCAAAAGTACACTATTAATTTAGAGACGGCGGATGCTCTAATTGGTGTGATGAGGTGCTACCCCTACACTTAACTTATCCACCTCATTACAAAGTTGAGCTATATAATGCATCGACTGTTGCAACTAATCCATCAACTGTTGCAACTAAGTTGCCAAGTCTACATTATGCTCCAAAATTCTTGGACTTCATTAGTTGTGGACTACCTACTGGATACTATTGTACTGGACATGGAACAGTATAAATAACATGTATTTGCAAATGAACCTAAGCCGAATATCCTTCCTTGACGGTCCCTACCACCCACTGTATTAAGATAGGTTTGAGTCTCATCAACATCTTTAGACTGCTGAGACTGTCGTTGAATGTTTTCTTGGATTTGGTCCTATTAGAAGGCAATGTTTATATTAGTAAGTGATAATTGTTGGGCCGTGATTTTTTTATTTTATTTATTAAGCATGATTTGAATAAATTTTATGGTCTTGCTAGATAAACCAATTTATTTGGAGTTTAATTATCATGCCAAAGCTAGAATTAAATTAGTGTATGATTTAGGGTATAAGATTATGGCCTAAAGTAAGTAGTCTAAGGATTAAATGAACGAAGGCGGTAGAAGTGGAAGATTTCTTAAGTATAAAGATTATAAGGCTCATGTTAGAGGACAAAAAGGGACATTTGATGGTTGTTATAGTGTAGAATTAGAGGAAGAAACTAGTTGGCTTGGTTGAGAAGAGAGAAGCATCGTGAGTGTAAGAAGAAAAGAAGAAGAGGAGAAAATCAAGCTAGGGTTGTAGAGATCTTAAACAGTTTGAATCATTTGGTGCTTAAATAAGTAAGTATAAGCATTCTTCCTTCTTGATTTGTTGGATTAACCATGTTTAATGATAGTTAGAAGTGAAAATGAAGTTGAATGTGTGTAGGGAGTTGCTAATGAATGGTGTATGGAAATGATTTAATCTTTTAGGGTTAATGATCAAAGATAGATTATGATGTATTTGTGAATAATTTTGGGTTAAAGTGGAGTGGAGAATGAAGTGAATATGAAGTAGAAATGACGGTTGAGGTTTAGGATGTGTTGGCTGTAGATGCTGGAAGTAAAAATAGAAAAATGAAGTGTTTTGCGTATGTTTCTGTCAAAGTTTGCCGCAACCAACTCTCCTTGGCTCGCCGTGGCCAACTTGGTGGATAAAGTTCGCCATGGCCAACCCAGGAAAGTTCGCCGCGGCGATCTTTGAGTTTTTGGGCGAATTTTTCCTTTCTGGAAATGTTTGCTGTGACGAACTATTTTTGGTTCACCGCGGCGAACTTTCCAACACCAAACATACTTCGGTATTTTGACCATAACTTTTTGTGTAATTATCTAAATGGAGTGATTTATAATTTCTATTAAAATAGCGACATAGAGATATAAGTTTTATGAAGAAACAAAGCTTAAAATCGGTCTACAAGGATGTCAAAATTTGGAAGGAAGTTAAGTATAGAATATTGTTTTAGTATAAGGACAGTCCCAACATGTTTGAAGTTTAAATTTCGGATTACTTAACCAAATTGAATAATTTTGGTGTCGTTAGAAACTTGAGATAATGGGGGACATTTTTCTAGAAGAAAGTATTAGCAAATTGCTTCTTTTACCTGATCCTAACGTTCATGGAAAAGTAGACCTGAAAGTCTAGGTATGAAAGGATTATATTTCAGTTTTAGCTTCATGATTTCTGAAGTCTTATGAATTTCCTTTGAATGTTTTTTGAATGAGAACTTGGTTTGTTATAGGAAACCAAGCAAGCCCGATCCAAGATTAAGAGGAAAGACAACATTAAACTTGGATTGTCAAGCAAAATTAGGTGGGAAATCTGTTTATAGTTATTGTGTGATTTGGCAAATTCTTGCCTATATGTCTTGATAGTGAATTATGTGATTATTGAAAATGCATGTGATTTATGAATCTTGATCAAGTTATGCAATTGAAACATGTCATGGAATTTTGTTTGAATGAAAAGATAGAAAAGCATGAAAGTATGAGCATATAATTAAATGAATATGTGCGTTTCTTTGGGCGAGAGTGGAACCATTCTGTTCGTCACGTGCACGTTGACAAGAGCCTTCTCCCGGCTGCCCACTTGTGATATATGAGCTCCAAAAAAGGACTCATTCTATTCATGGTGTAAACTTCAGTTTCTCCATTCTGATTCCATGGAGCCCTCGAGCCATTTGTTTGTGCATTGCATCTTTGAATTGTCAAGTTTGATGCATTTGAATGTTATGTGTTATGCATTAACTTGCTTAATTGAGTTCTTGAACTTTATTAGTCAATGATCAAATTGCTAGAATAGATTTAAGAACACTTGAATTGCTAAGTACATATACATATATATGCGTGAATTTGTGCTAGTTACCGATGACTATAAATATATTAGCCATTGAGCTGTGTAGCTCAACCCATTATTTATCCCTCCTCAGGTGCGGAATAAGACGACAGATGATCAACCCATTATTAGCCACGACGAAGCCAGAGGTTTGTCGCGGCGAACCTTTTCGAAGGTGACTTCGCCACAGCGAAGAATGACTTCCACAGCGGTGAACTTTTCCCGAAGGGTCCATGGAGATAACTCCATAGGTTCGCCGCGGCGAAGTCTCCATTGCAGCCACACTGAGATTTATTATGATTGCAATACTTTACACCTTTCTTTCACACCACCCTCACGCGACGTTCCTGAATGGTCACCATGGGTTTCGTCTTGAGACCTGGGCCAAATGTATTTTGGTATCCGAATCAATAGTTAGGCTCAAAAAATGGGGTCTAGCATCTTGGTGATTTAGGATCAGGACACCATAATCTGTATACTTTCACCCTTGAAACATAACTGAGGAAACTACATTTCTTAATCGTAAGCTCTAACTTTCCCTCATTTACATCATATAAGTTGGACACCTAAATATTCTTAAATTAGAGTAATCAGCAGAGAGTACCTGATCAAACTTCCTCTAGAGTCTTGAAATCAAGAGCAGCACACGAAGCATGGTTGACAATATGACATGTCATAGCAATGGCTTCAACCTATAAATCAAGTGTCAACGTAACATAAATCTATCAAGATGTGAGAGTATAGATGTACCTTTTTTCATTCTTATCATGTATAACTTTTGCTTTAAACAAAGGCGATTCTCCACCGTCTTCTTCATTTACATGGATTTTAACCTATCCCACATCCCTTTGGTCGTCTTTTCATTTGCAACTTCTTGTAAAACCTTGTTAGAGAGATTTAATATAACGCCCGATCTAGCTCGTTTATCCAGATCTGTAAATTATTGTACTTTCATTTCAATAGAGGTTTTCATTACTTTCATGGTGGCTACTATATTTAAAATGAGATATGGCTCTGATACCAATTTGTTAAGAAAATGGACCCAAGATTGTATCTAATGGCCTAAAAAGATAATAACTAAGAATAATAAAAGAAAGATAAATAAGGCAATGAACCAAAGGTAGAGCCAAACTTGACTAATATGTGGAATGAGTTTACAGGTAATACAAAATCTATCATAAAGATGTATAGAATAACACCTCACTTAGATTAATTTTTAGGCTAAAAGAAGAAGGAAGGACAAAAGCTCATAAAAGAAGGAAGAAGAACTTCAGATGATCCTTTAAAAGGCTTGCAGATGGCTCACATTTATAGCCAAAATTTAATGCATTTTACTGCCCAAATTCTTCGACATGGTTTAGCTGATTTCATTAGTCGTCCTATTCTTTATAAGTTGGGTGAATTTTGATAAGAGCTCAAAGTCTTCCTTTGATGTCTGAATATAATGCACTCTTGCATTTTGAATGGAAAAAGTCTAAAAAATGGGTGTGTAAGTCTTAAAAGGATGTGGATGCATTTGAAAGGGACAAAGACTGCCCACACATTATAGAAACATTTTAAGTCAGTGACCGAGAGGGAGTAACAATTATTAGACATGGTGCACACAGATTTAAATGATTTTAAGAATAGTGTGAGTAAAGGAGGTATGAGATATTATATTACTTTTATGGATGATTGGTCTAGATTTACTAAGGTTTACTTATTGAAAAATAAAAGTGATGTAGAGGAAATGTTTATGAAATACAAAGATGATGTTGAGAACCAATCGGAAAGGAAAATTAAGAGATTAAGGTCTGATCAAGGTGGTGAGTATAGTATTGATTTCCTTGATGATTTTTGTGAAAAAGTTGGTATTATTCATAAGCTTTTAGCCCCTTATACACCTGAACAAAATGAAATAACTGAGAGGAAAAATCAAACACTTAAGGATATGATGAATGCAATGTTGATTTCCTCGGGTTTACCTGAGTTTATATAGGGAGAAGTTATTCTTTCAACTTGTTATGTTCTAAATAGAGTCGCTCATAAGAAACTAAATCAAACCCCTTATGAAATTTGGTAAGGTTATCCACCTAACTTGCATTTTTTGAAAGTTTGGGGGTATCCTGCTAAGGTTGCTCTACCTGAACATAAGAGGAAGAAAATCTAGCCTAAGACCATTGATTCAATTTTTGTGGGATATGTCTCTAACAGTGTTACCTATAGATTTATGGTTAAGGAAGAGGATCTAACACTTATGGACCAATTATGGATTTAAGAGATGCAGTGTTCTTTGAGGATATATTTCCTATAAAAATGAGTGTGTAAGTTCCTAGAGAGTTCGTCCTTAGTTCTTCTAATAATGATGACACAGAGGAAAAGGAAAATATTAAACTAAGGAGAAGCAAAAGAGTTAGAGTACCCACCAGTTTTGGCCTTAACTTTATTACTTGCTTTGTGGTGAAAAAACCTGAGGAGATAGATGAACGTTTTGTGATGACTTATATTATTGAGGAAGATCTTAAAACTTATGAGGAAGCATGCTACCTTTTGGAAGGAAGCCATATATAGTGAGTTAGAGTCAATCATGTCTAAAAAAATTTAGGTTTTAGTTGATCTACCTTGAGGTTGTAAGTCTTTAGAGTGTAAGTGGATTTTCAAAAAAAAAATTGGGACTTAAAGGAACCATTAAGAGGCTCAAGGGAATAAAAGCTTTAGACAAAAGGAAGGACAGGACTTTTTGATACTTACTCTCCTATTACTAAAATTACACTTATAAGGATGTTGTTTGCTATTGCCTCAATATTTAAGCTTCATAAGCACTAAATGAATGTTAAGACAACTTTCTTGAATGATGATTTTGATGAGAAAATTTATGTGGTCCAACGCGAAGGGTTTAGAGTGTTTGGTCAAGAACAAAAGCTGTGTAAGTTAGTTAAGTCTTTGTATGGACTCAAATAAGCTCCCAAACAATAGCATGAGAAATTTGAAAGTGAGATTTTCAAATATTGTTTCACCTTTTGTGATGCTAATTCTTACATTTACGTGAAATATGACATCGATGGTTGTGTGATGACAACTCTTTACATGGATGATATGCTTATTTTTGGTACTAGCTTATCTATCATTGATACTACTAAAAAAGTCTTCCTTTGATATGAAAGATCTTGGACATGTGGACTTTATTTTGGGAATCAAAGTTAATAGAACTGACTCTAGTTTTAGGTTGAATCAAACTCATTATGTTGAGAAAATTTTGAAGAATTTTAGTTACTATGATGTTGAACCAGTCAAGACTTCCTATGATGCTAGTGTTACTTTAAAAAAAATCTTGGTGATAATGTAAACCAAGCTGACTATGCTAAAATTATTGACATTGTTATGTTTTTGATGAACTATTCTTGTCCTAATATTGTATACTGTGTAAGTAGACTTAGTAGGTATACTCATAATCCTAGCTAAAAGCATTGGAATGCATTGATTTGTTTATTGAGATATTTGAAAGGTACTATACATTATGGATTATCTTTTGGTGTTCATCGTCCTGTATTGGAGGGGTATTTTGATGCTAACTAGGTTATGGAGAGTGATGATATACACTCTACTAGTGGTTATGTTTTTACCTTGGCAAAAGCTACAGTGTTTGGGAAATCATCCAAGCAAACATGTATTGCGAGATTAACAATGGAGGTCAAGTTTTTGGTTTTGGAGCTGACAAGACAGGAAGTTGAGTGGCTAAGGAATCTCTTAACAGATATCCCGCTTTTGGAAAAGCCAATTCCTTCTGTGTTCCTTTATTGTGATTTGTAGGCTGCCATTTTTTATTGCCAAGAATAAGGCCTATAATGGGAAAAGTCAACATATCAGATTGGGGCATAAAATTGTCTATGCTTTAATTAGAAATATTGTAATTTCTCAATACTATGTCAAGTCAGAAAGAAACTTAGCGGATCCATTTCCAAAATCTTTGAGTAGGAAACTAGTTTCAGGACATGCTAAAGGGATGATGTTAAGCCTAATTATGTACTACCCTCATAATGGATAACTGCCTTAGGAAACCAACTTTAATAGGTTAAACGAAGTTATGTGGTGACTACTTATTTGTACATTGTTTATGGAATAATAGTGAGATATATTCAGTTGTTGAATAGAATCCTTAGTATAACCTTACCACGTTTGATGAGGTTGAATTGTTTAATCCTTAATGAGTTTCATAGCCCAAGTTTAGGTGGTGTGAGCAGTACACACTTGATAGACTCACCTACGTGATTATGGGGTGCTAGCCACCCTCCTATGAGAGTATTTAGGCTATCTCTTTAGAGCGAACATAAGATCAGGGTATTTTGAGGCTCTTTATTTCTCTAACAGGCTCTACCCCTAAAATTTCTTAGGCATCAAGTTTAAGACTTAGTTCACCCAGTTGTTCACCTATTTTTCTCTTAAACTGTTACAGTTTGTTTCTCAAGTTTTTGACCAAGTGGGGGATTGTTGGTGTTTTGGTTGTTCCAAAACTTGATTAAATGCATATGTTTCTTGTTTTTCAGTTTCTAACATTTTCTTGCAACGTCCAATGTTTTTATTACCTTTTATTACTATAATGTTAATAACGTTCCTTGCATTCATGTTTCTTAATTGCCATTGTTATTACCCCCAACATTCTTATTTTTCAGTATATATATATATACCTACTGCGTGTTGGTTTTTTGATAAGAGATAGACATACAACACTACACTCTCTTACTTCCGCATGTTTTTCTCTCTGCAAAATTTTCTTAAAGCCATCCTTTTCTAAGTTATCTTTCGTATATGAAGATAAATCATAACACACACCCATCTTCTTCAAATCTGCTCTCTTTTTGCTTCTTCAACTTAATTCTTGGAAACATTTCCTACTTCGTACTTTGGAGTGCAACAAAGCTGGTGAAGAAGACGTTAACCCTGGGGTTAGATCCCGTTATCCTGCTGCACCGAAGAGGGGGAATTTCTAACTTAGAGCATTGATTTTTCATGATGCCTTACATTTAGATAAGTTGTTCCAATTTAAATTATTACTGTTATTTTCGCTAACAAATTTTATGATCATTTTTTGTTGAGTATGTAAACTTATAAATTAATATGGATATTAAATTTTAATAATCAAAATATGCTTTTAAAATGTATATATTTATATACTGTCCATTGATTGGGCCCTTTTTTTACTTCACCCAGAGCCTATAAATGGTTAGAAACGACCTTGAATAAGCATAGCAATGAAAAGGTCAACTAGTAATTCATATCTGATATGATATTTTAAGTATTTACAGCCACAAAAAAATAAAAAGAAAGATATGTGGTCAATAGTAAATGATGGAACGTAAGGTGCCTTGCATGTATTTTTTTGAAATAAAAATTTTAACTTTATGCAAACTGAATCAGACTACTCGAACAAGAAAAAGAGTTAAATAAAATCGATAGCTGAAGTTTAGAGTAATTACCATCCAATTCATTAAATGTTTTTTAGTTGGAGCAAGATAGAGAGACTCCTTTACTTTATTTTGGCTTTTCGAGAGAAAATAACAGAAGCTTATAGGAATGTGTGCTAATTCCTATGTCCTTCCTTCTAGTATCGTTTATTTTAGGCTAAAATACATTCACCCCATGTGTTTTATCCCTTGGTTTGTTATGCCCCTCTCTATTTTAGAAATAGACTTATTACGCCCTTTAACCTCAAAAGAGCTTAGAATTCAAAAAGATTTTTTACTCCTATATTATGATAAAATCATCAAAGTGTACATGTTGCATTTTTTGGACAAAAATACCCTTTTAGTCTTTTGTTGGCTAAAATATATTCCCCAAGGAAGTCATTATCTTTTCAAAGTTTAATCTGAAAGTAGGTTTTTGGCAAGTGAGTATTAACCCAAAGGAGCAATACAAGACGGTGTTTTGCATTCCTAATACACAATACCAATAGATTATTATGTCCTCCAGTTCAAAAATAAAAATTATTTTAAGAATAAATTAAAATTTGAAAGTTAAAAAATTAAAAAGGAAAATTTATTAAAAATGTCATTATCTTTTTTTGAAAAAATTAAATTTATAATTAATAGATAGAAAATTGTATATAAAAACATTTAGTTACTCCTAAAAACAGGAGAAACTAATACATTATAAGAAACAACTCCACAATGACATCTTAAAGACAAGCAAAATAATAAAAAGACGAAACGACAGTGTTCACACAACGCATGTAATATTCTTAGGCTACCCCTGATTCCCAAATCAAGTAAAACGAAATTCCTCTGAAAAATGGAGACTCAGGAAGCTTCCAATTAGGGTTCTAGATGTGATCTTCCTCCTCTAGCTGCTCGACTATGGTAAGCTAATGAATCCTACATACCCCATCCTTTTCTATTCTTACTAACAATTTATCGCTCTATTTAGGGCTTGGTGATCTCATTTTGGTTCCTCTCCATTAGGGATAGCAATTTTGGTCCGGCCTATTGTGACCCGCCCATTTTTCCAAAACGGCGTCATTTTGAAATTTTTTACTTAAAAAACAAATGGTAGGTCGGGTCGTAGCCCAGGCCGCGGGCTGGTACGAGCCACCATGGCCAAGGGAGGGTAGGTCAGGCTGAGGGTGGCCCAGGCCCGGCCCAGCCTGTTGACATGCCTACTTTTCATGACTGGTAAACATAGCAAAGTCCCTGCTAAGTGGTAGGAGCCTTCTTCTTCAACCCAATCGATGAGCATAGTACAATTAAAGATATCTAATTTGTTTACTTTATTTAACCTCTTCTAACTCCCTTCCTCAGCCTACACAACAAAGTTAATAGCATCGAGAGCATCCAGGCATCTACTAAAAATGTGAACATACTTGGTTTTAGTTCCTCCAACAGGCATCAGCTAAGAGTTTAAACATTACCCTTTATTTTCCTTTATAATGCCTATAGTTATGGCTTACCTAAATTTCACGATCTGACTACATGTTCACTACACTTAGGTAGTTCTTTCGAAAGAAAGAGCATCTTTCTAATCCTCATGATTAGAGAGTTCAATACCTCTATATCTGATTGCATTTTACATGTGAAGATTCACAAATTTCTCTCCTTCTAAACCTCCTTTAGGGTAGAAGCCAATGAGATGATAAATACTACCTTATCCCCTTTCAGGACATTGTTCAAAGCCATTAGGTTTTCTACTATGACAGTAAGCACCATCTAATCTCCAATAACACTTCTTTTTAATTTTCCCCCAAATGCTCATATCAGAAGGGCATTGGAAAAAAAATGACCTCTAGTTTCATGATTATTCCTGATGTTGTCCAAATTTAGAAAGTGTAATCTATCTATGGTGGCCATTTTGCTCAAAATTGCCAATCATAATAAGTAAGAAGACTTGGGTCTTAAAGACTTGTGCATACAATAGAGTACTAATCAACGGTGGATTGTTCCTGAGCTAACCACTCCCTACATACCTTATTTGAAAAGGAATTAGGGGGTTAGTTTAACCAGGAGAATTTATCCTGAGTCCTGCAATTAGGAGTATACAAAGGAATGAGATGAATTATCTGTCTTAGAACATCAGTCCACCTGTTATTAGGTATAACAACACACAGCTTAGCGTTAAGTGGAACATGACCCACCATTGGATTGCATTAGGAAC
>JANZXP010081668.1:0-29170 GCA_027576715.1 Erythroxylum flavicans
TGATTTATATTATGTTGCCTAAAAAGTATTTGTCTAGAAGCGAAAAAAAGAAAAAAAAAAACAAATATAACAGTTGATAGAATCCCAATAAAGAATAATTGTTAATTTATTAGGGCCCTTGTATTATTTCACCCATGACTTATAAAATAGTAGGAATGACATTAATGAACTATTCAATCGGAACTGGACTGTTGTTCATCGACACATCTATCGAGAGAGCAACAAATATGCAGACTGGCTTTCCAAATATGCAGGTCATTTTGATGTCGGAGTCACTTATTTTGCCACACCTCCTATAGGGTACCACATGATCCTTTTAGAGGATTTATCGGGAACCTGTCTTTCTCGACGTACTGTGTAATTTTGAATCTTTTCCCTTAATTAAAAAAAAAAATGGTGCGTGAGTATGTCAATTGCAGCATCATGTTAAGCATCAGTTGAAGTTAGATTATAGCCTTTTTGTATCACTCGTAACTTTAATTTAAATTGATCATAGAATTTTAGTTTTTCTTTTTAGAATAAACCCATCTCATTTGAACTTACAAACAAAACCTTTCAAAAACTTTTATTTGCATTATTATGAGTGAAACAGTGTGGATAAGAACAGGAAAAAAATAGAAATGATAAGGGAGAGAGTGTGAAGATGTAGGGGGCCGGAGAGCCGGAGAGGTTGGGGAAGACAAGACATATATGATTAGAAGGGTTGACACAAGCCATAGAATCACTTTCCAAAGCCTTTCTAGTCTTTGGTTGTACTCTTGAAGATTAGTCTCCACAACTGTCTGTCCCCGCTGCCGGACAAAACTGCCACCGCCAATAATGCTGCTTCCGACCTTGTAAAACACATCCCTCCTCTCAGATCACCAACCCCTTTTACCTGTCTCTCAGTTAACTTTCTCTTTATACCATTCTCTTCATTTCTTACCAAGTTCCCTTCTTTTTTCTTCAATCTTCAATTTGTTAGTTACTTTTATCCTTCTCAGTTTCTGTACTCCCATCTTCTTTCTTGGCTCCATTTCTCTGAACTGTTTGGTTACTTTCTCTCATACCCTGTGGTGGTCCTCTTCAAAGCATTTAAATATTATTCCATTAGAGATCCTACATTTACATTTATGGAATCAGAACCTGAGGGAACATATGCTTTGATTGTCCGTGCATATATATGGGGTCTATCTCCTTCTGCTTCTTTGGATGTTACACTTATTGCTCATGAGTTGGTAGAATCCCCAATAGAATGCTGTTGGTAACCCAGTGAAAAAGAAAGGAAATTTAATTTAAGGCTTCGGGTTTGCCTTTGCTTCTCTCACATTCACTCCCTGCTACTACTGCCGCTCGGCTGTAATGGAGAGGCTTCAAGGACACATTAATTCCTGCGTATGTTTCTTTGCTCATTTTTAGCACCTCTGTCTGTTTCTCTCTCTTTCCATAATATTCCTCAAGTAGAATCAATTAAATGGACTGCATTTACTTATCCTCCAGTGTTTGCATTCAATGCATTTGTGTTGTATTTCTGTAGATGCTAACATCTGCTACTGCTGTTTCTTTTCTTCAACATTCCATTCTCATTCTATTTTTGTTCTCTTCTTCTCTTCTGAGACTTAACTATTTGTCCTATCTATGACCAGCATTTTTCCCTTTGCTTCTCTTGAGAGTTTATGAGTTAGCCAACAATATGTTAGTAGGTGAGGAATTTCCATCGTTTCCTTCTTTTCTTCAATATTCCTTAATATTCTGTGTGTTTTTCTTCTATCGCAGTTCTTAGGGGAGCTATTGGATGAAGGGGGTTTAGATCAATGCTTTGTGAATTCAAGTTTGAGATTTGAAGAACAAGATGAAGGGCAAAGGTTGTCAATACCAAGCCTAGAAGACAAAGTGCCTTTTCTCCAAATGCTTCAAAGTGTAGAAGCACCTCCATCTTTTTCCTTCAAAGAACCAAACTTTCAGACCTTATTGAAACTGCAACATCTCAAAAACCCATGGAACGTGGTAAACCAAGTTCAAGCATTAGAGCCCGAAAGTTGTGTCACTCATGAAATGCTTGATTTATATTCACCTGTCAAATCAGAAACCAAAGACCTTCAAAACCCACAATTTAATTCTTGCATGGAAGGTGTAAGTTCTGAGCTGCAGGAATTGAACTCAACAGAACGGGAAGGCAACTCTGGCTCTACTTTTCCATGTACTACTAAGCACACCATGCTTAACGAAACCCAATTCTTTAAATCTTCTCCAATAGTCACCAAAGAACTGAAAAAACGGAAACGAACAAGGCCTCTCAAGAACAAAGAAGAAGTAGAGAGCCAACGAATGACCCACATTGCTGTTGAACGCAACCGCCGCCGACAGATGAACGACCACCTAAATTCTCTTCGTTCTATCATGCCCCCCTCCTACGTTCAGAGGGTGAGTATATATACTCTCCATTTTGTTCATACCTTTCCAAGACTCACTAGTTCAGTGCTTAATCACACAGATTCAAAGCTCTCTTCTTCTTTTTTCCCCTTTTTGCTTTCACAACTCAATGGCTCAATACTGGGTCTCATAAACTTTGAAAAAGGTGCTAACTTTCTTTCTTTTTCATGCTCGGAAAGGGTGACCAAGCATCCATTATAGGAGGTGCAATAGACTTTGTGAAGGAACTAGAGCAGCTACTACAATCTCTTCAAGCACAAAAGCGTATGCAAAAAACAGAAACAGCAACAGGCCCTTCGTCAGAAGGTTTGTTTACTCCGCATTCGGACAGCAATATACAGACGGAGGTTGGCCATTATGAGGAAGAAGCAGAAGAGATTAAGAAACTGGAAGCGGCTGAGATAGAAGTGACCATCATACAGAACCATGTCAATTTGAAGGTTCAGTGTAAAAGAAGACAAGGGCAGTTGTTGAGGGCCATCATTGCCATAGAAGATTTAAAGCTTACAATTCTGCACCTTAATATCACTTCTTCTCAAAACACGGTTCTTTATTCGTTCAATCTAAAGGTATGCACTACTAATTTACTACTCTTGCTTATTGGTTTGACTGTTTGGTCAACCATAATTTGAATCCCTCATTATAGTCCACTTAACATTTTTTGGAAGTGTCCTTTTTCAATATTTCCATTTCCTTTCCTTCCCTATTTCTTAAAGTTAAGAGTCTATTTGAAAAGTTTCATAATCTTGTCTTCATTTCATTTCGTTGGTGCACTTTTGGTATGGTTATGGCAGATAGAAGATGATTGTAAGGTGGCATCAGCGGATGAAGTAGCATCAGCAGTTCATCAGATATTCAACATCGCAAACGTTAGCTGATTGATCTACCATTTTAAGAAGCAGCAGCAGCAGCTAACTAGCTAGCTTGCTTGCTTTATGTCATTTTACAGAATTTCCATTCTCTCAAACATGCAAAACAGGAGAAAAGATACGAGAAATGCAAGTGGGGTTCTGTGCATGGCAGACCGGGAACATAGAGGAGGTACCAGCACTAGCCATTATCAATAACCCTAAGCTTCTTTTCAACCAAGGAGGTCACTGCAATTCACAGTGGTGGTAGTGGTACAGAGCAGATGGATGTGGATGTGTTTACAAACTTAGAAAAAGAAGCCAAATATTTGTTTACTAGCTTGGTGTGTTCGAAGATGAATGTAAGTTTGGGTCTTGGGGTTTGTGCAACATTATGTGTTGGGGGTTGTGAGTGTGAGTGGGGTCTAGTCTGCATGGTCAAAGAGGGTGGGGGCTAGAGTTTGAACTTTGAAATGGGGGAGTGTTACTTTATGACATCTAGGGCACTGTAAGATCTCTCATCATGAAAATTGCCAATGATGCTTCTCTTTTTATATTGACTTTGGGATATGTCCCGTCCGGCTGCTCGTGTAGTTACGCATGTTTCAACCTTCTTTGCCTTTCTTCTTTCGTACCCTTCTCCTTCCTTTTTAGCTTCTGTTGGCCCAAGTACACAGAACTTACATTATTCTACCTACTTTATGGGTTCCTGGAAAACCGTTCATGGATTATATTAGACGGAGATTATTTACTGTACTGAAAGATTTCTATTAAGTTTTATACTGAATCGTCTCTTGAAAATCTGCAAAAAAAGCATGAGATCAATAGTTGAAGTTGGCTGGGAAGTCCTAGTAGACTGAGTGGGGTTATTGTCACGAGAATAACCATTGTTCGTTTAAGTTCAAGCCCGAAGAACAAAAGTGCATTTGCTTATATTTCTTCTGAAACGATAACTGGATTAAGTCAGAGGCGTTAAAGAATCCTGCAGTATATGAAACTACATGAACATATGTGTATATTTGTAATAGTATTCCTCGTATACGTATGTTGTTTTTATAAAGCTTTAGAATAATACGTAAATAAAAGAGAAAAAAAAAGAATATGTTTTTACTGTAGAATGTCCTATTTTATTGTCAGCAACAAACCTTATTACATAGAGCTCAAATGTAACATAAAATTTTATTTATTTGTTAACTATCATAAAAATATCTCTAAACTGATTCCTAAAATTAAGCATTAAATATCATAATCAAATTTGCCTAAGACTTGGCCAGTTTAACCATTTATTTCGTAATAATCTGTAAGCTTAAGGAATTTTCCAAATTTTGTCAGTTTTTTTACAGGAGGTAACAACGAAAATGAAGAAGTTGAAAAAGAACTCAGGTTTTTACGTTTTCTAAAAAAACTCAATCTTTATTCATTACACTACATATTTTATATAAAGTTGAAAATAAAAGAATAAAATAAAATAATTTACTGATATCCAGCCACATCTCAACTTACTATTTGAAACAAGGAATAAAATAGAAAATTCCCTAAAGATGTGGTCCATTGACCAGTTATTTAGCAGCAAGTATCTAAGGCACGTTTTCAACACTCCTCCTTGCCTTAGTAATTGTAGAGCTTTAATGTCAAAATAATCCATCCTCTTAATGTTGCTCAGTTGCTACTTCTGCCTCTTCATTTCGTGACTTGCAAATCTTTTCTATATACCAATTTGTCCACATTTTCTATATTTGATATCAGGGCTCTACTAATATATTTTTTGTGGGTGATTTGTTTTTTTTTTGCACTGTGGGCATGGTGGATATGAATCATCATTGTTTCTGTTGTTGTTGTTTTCGATCTTGTTAAAATTCTTATTTTTGTCCCCTCCCGAATTCTTTTCCTTTGCTAGCAGAGCACCTTCAATGGTTCCTTATTGATGTAGACCAGTTGGCAACGAAATTTCTGGACCAATGGGATAGAAGCAACTAATAAATGGTCGTTGGATTTGATCTTTTTGTTGGATTATGATTAGTCATTGGATTTGATCTTTTTGTTAGATTAGGATTAGTTTGAGACTATAAATATGTAATCTTATGGCCTTTTAGAGGACTTAGTTTTTTTATTAATAAAATTTCAAATTTCTACCAAATTTTGAGCTTCTTGGTGAGAAATCGATTTTGTTGCCTATTTCTTGGGTATTCGTAGAATCAACAGGTATAAAAGATCTCTTTGATGGTATTCATGGAATCAACAACTTGGAGATAGTAATTTCGCGGCGTTAGTTGGTATTAGAGACTGGTTGCGAGTTCCTATTTAAACATGCTACCCCGAAGACAGGCACAACAATAACGATTGGATGAAGTTTATGAACGTGATGATCAAAATAGGGTCGAATGAATGGAACAAGCGTTTGAGGCAAGATATGGCTCAAATAACACAGAATATGGCGCTTTTCATGCAGGATAGAGAACGTGCGAGGGACAATCAGAACGTAAATCTGTTTCATCAAAACAGACATACCGATGATGAAATTGAAACTGATGAGGAAACAAGAGCTCCCCGTAAACGTCCCAGATTACCCCCTGTGCTTGTGGATGATGATATACGAAGATGGGAGACAAGGATGAGAATGAAAATTCCATAATTCCATGGGGGACTTCAACCTGAGGAATTTTTGGATTGGATGGCTACGATCGAAGAGATTCTGGAATTCAAGGAAGTCCAGGAGGACAAACGAGTGGCCTTGGTGACAACCAGATTTTAGAGTAGGGCCACGGTCTGGTGGCAGCAATTGAAGTTGACAAGAAACAGGCTGGGAAAATAAAAAATTATCACATGGGAAAAGATGAAGAAGCATATGCGAGGAACCTTTCTACCTTATAACTTCTAAATTGCTAAACTTGAGGTAAAGAACTAAGTCGATGGATGAATATATGACTGAATTTTACCAGTTAATAGCCAGGAACGAATTACAAAAGACTGAGGAACAATTGGTGGCCAGGTATATCGAAGGACTCAGGCTGCAATTACAGGATGCTCTTAACTTGTTTGATCCAATCACGATTGCTGAGGTACAACAAAGAGCATTGGTTGTGGAGAAAACAGGTAAGCGATCTCGTAATTTAAATCCAGTTATCACTGTAACACAAAATAATATTGGGGAGGAAGTGAAAATAAAAATAGTTTTGGAGGCAGAGGTAACACTTCGACCCCATCCAAACCCTCTGGTTCAGGAATCAAGTGTTTTGGATATGGTGAAGTTGGGCATAGGCAATCCGACTGTAAAAAGGTGAGAAAACAAGCAATTTTTATTGAGACGGATGAGTGTGATGAAGAAAATGTGGAGGTGCACGAAAATCCCGCTTTTGATGCTAGCGAAGTTAAGGAGGAAGTAGTAGCTGGCGATGAAGGTGTTGTATTGGCAGTGAGGCGAGCCTGTCTGTCACCAAAATCTAGAGGTGAAGACTCGCTTCGAGATAACATTTTTAAGTCCACATATACTATCTTAAGAAAGGTTTGTAAATTTATAATTGATTTTGGCAGTTGTGGAAATATTGTGTCCTTGGAAGCAGTGAACAAATTGGGACTAAAAACAGAAAAACAACCAAACCCGTACAAGTTAGCATGGCTGAAAAAAGGGGGAGAGGTGACAGTTTCTCAAAGGGCGCTTGTTACCTTTTTCATTAGTTTGAAATACAAAGATTCTGTATGGTGTGACGTGGTTGCCATGGATGCATGTCACCTGTTGTTAGGAAGGCCTTGGTAGTATGATAGGAAAGTGGTGCATGATGGGCGTGCTAATAGCTAAAGTTTCATATTCAACAATACCAAAATTGTGCTTGTACCCAATAAGAACATTGCAACTACCAAACCAGTAGGGGAAAGACCTAAGTTACTGCCACTAGCCAGATTTGAAGAAGAATGGCAGGAGGCAAAATTAATTTATGTGTTACTAGGAAAGGAAGTAGCAGAACAAGATGATGAAGTCATTCCAAAAACAATCTGTCCTATTTTAGCTGAATATGATGACGTATTTGCATATGAGCTACCTAAAGGACTACCCACCTTTGAGGGATATACAACACCAAATTGATTTGAAACCTGGTGCGATGCTGCCAAACAGGCCACACTATAGGATGAGTCCTAGGGAGCATAAGGAATTGCACAGACAAGTAGCGGAGTTGCTAAAAAAAGGGCATATTTGAGAGAGCCAAAGCCCTTGTGCAGTACCGGCATCGTTGATACCATAGAAAGATGGCACGTGGAGTATATGTGTAGATGCCATCAATAAAATCACAATTCAGTACAGGTTCCCAATTCCTAGGCTGGATGACTTACTAGATCAAATTAGTGGAGCTATAGTGTTCATAAAGTTGTATTTCAAGAGTGGATATCATCAAATCCGAGTTAGGCCAGGAGATGAGTGGAAGAAGGCCTTCAAGATAAGAGAAGGGTTGTATGAGTCGCTGGTGATGCCATTTGGGTTGTTGAACGCACCAAGTACCTTTATGCGTATCAAATTTTGAGGCCTTTTTTGGCAAATTCGTGGTAGTATATTTTAATGACATCCTAATCCTTAGCTCTAATCCTACAGAGCACTTGCAACATTTGAGGGAAGTTTTGAAGGTGTTGCAAAGGGAGAAATTCTATGTAGCCATTAAAAAATGCTCATTCTTGGAACCTAAGGTATTGTTCCTGGGTTACGTAATTTAAAGAGATGGGTTGCAAGTAGACGAATCGAAGGTAGAAGCAGTGAGGCAATGACCACAACCAAAAAATTTGAACGAAGTGTGTTTGCATCTTTTTATAGGTGATTTATTCCTCACTTTACTGACATTATGGCCCCGATAACAAATTGCATAAAGGGTGGAAAGTTCTTATGCACAGAAGAGGCAGAAAAAGCATTCCATTTAATCAAGTTTTGTCTTACGACTGCACCAATTTTGGTTCTACAAAATTTTTGATTACCATTTGAGTTGCATTGTGATTCTTCGAAAAGGGAAATTGGAGCAGTTCTTATTCAAAATGGTCGCCCAATAGCATATTTTAGTGAGAAAATATCGAGTTCGAAATTGAATTATAGCACTTACGATGTTGAGTTTTATGCGGTTGTCCAGGTCGTGAAGCATTAGAGACACTATCTTTTCTAGCAAGAGTTTATTCTTTACACTGACCATGAAGTATTGAAACATCTACATCGCCGAGAAAAAGTGACATAACGATATGCAAATTGGGCAACTTATTTACAACAATTCAACTTTGTTGTTAAACACAAGGCTGGAACTACAAACAAGGTGGTTGATGCATTGAGTAGAAGGAGCAGTTTATTGACTGCAATGTGAGTGCAGGTACCTGGTCTAGACTGTTTTTGAGATTTATATGAAACTGTCAATATATTTTCTGCTGTGATGGTAAAGGTTAGGGATGGGGAGAAATCTAATTTTTTGGAACGTGAAGGATTTTTGTTCAAAGGAAATCAACTTTACATTCCAGATTATAGTTTGCGTCTATAGATCATTAAAGAGCTACATAGCGAAGGGCATGTCGGAAGAGACAAAACGTTGAAACTTGTGCAAGCATCCTATTTTTGGCCTACAATTTGTAAGGAGGTGGAGAGGTATGTGCAATGTTGTAGGGTATGCCAAGTATCCAATGGTACTTCTAATGCTAGATTGTATATGCCTTTGCCTGTTCCTACACAAAATTGGGTAGGTGTTAGCGTGGATTTCGTATTGGGGTTGCCAAAAACACAACGGGGCAATGATTCCATCTTTATAGTTGTGGATCATTTTTCTAAGATGGTTCATTTTATACCATGTAAAAAGACGACAGATGCAGTTAATGTGGCTCAATTATACTTTCGTGAAGTGTATTGACTACATGGGTTACCTACATCTATTGTTTCAGACAGGGATACTCGTTTCCTGAGCCATTTTTAGAGGAGCTTGTGGAAGATGGTGAATACACAATTGAACTATAGTAACGCTTATCACCCTCAAAAAGATGGACAAACTAAGGTAGTAAATTGCACATTAGGAAATTTGTTCAGATGTTTAGTTGGTGAACAAGTGAAGGGTTGGGATCAAAAGTTATGTCAGGCTGAATTTGCTTATAATCACTCTATAAACAAGAGCACAGGGTATAGCCCTTTTCAGGTAGTGTATTCTGTCTTCCCTCGTGGCCCTTTAGATTTGATAACGTTGCCTAGCAAGCTTAAAGTACATAGCAAGGCGACAGATTTTATGGAGGGGCTGGGGGATGTCTATAAAATGGTTCATGATAAGCTGGTGAAAGCTAATACTAGGTATAAGGAAGCTGCTGATCAAAAGAGGAGGCATGTTGAGTTCAATGTAGGGGATTTTGTGTGGGCAGTATTAACTAAGGACAAGTTTCCAATTGGAGACTACAATAAATTGTCTGCAAAGAAGATTGGTCCTATAGAGATAGTCGAGAAAATTAACCCCAACGCCTACCGTCTCAAGTTACCTAGTCATATTCGCACCTTTGATGTGTTTAATGTCAAACTTCTAGTGCCATATGCAAGTGATTCATTGGATGACGATGCAAATTCGAGGGCGAATTTTCTCCACCAAGGGGGGAATGATGTAGACCAATTTGGCAACGGAATTTCTGGACTAATGGATAGAAGCAACTAATAAATGGTCGTTGGATTTGATCTTTTTTTTGTGGATTAGGATTAGTCATTGGATTTGATCTTTTTTTTGGATTAGGATTAGTTTGAGACAATAAATATGTAATCTTGTGGCCTTTTAGAGGAGTTAGTTTTTTTATTAACAAAATTTTGAATTTATACCAAAATTTGAGCTTCTTGGTGAGAAATCGATTTTGTTACCTATTTCTTGGGTATTCGTAGAATCAACAGGTATAGAAGATCTCTTTAACGATATTCGTGGAATCAACAACTTGGAGATAGTAATTCCACGACATCACTTATTGTCTCATCCTCCTCCTTTGTTCTTGTGCCTATAGTGCATTTACTAATTTTGTCAAAGATATGCTTGATAGGTCTTTAGCTTCTTCCAATGCAGAAAACATAAAAACTTATGTTCTTTTTCAGCTTCTTCATTTTCGTTGTTACCTCCTCCTTCTGTCAAAAACCAACATAATGGTATCAGAGATTTTTGTCTAAAGGGACCTGTGAAATGAGTGAAACCAAAACACACACCTGATTTATAACCCAGAATTACAACAGGAATTACAGTCATCTTTAAACAATGGAGATTGAAACACAACTATCTCAAGGTGTACCACCAATTTTTAATGGTGAAAATTATCAAGTTTAGGTTGTTCGAATGAAAGCTCATCTTGCTGCTATGGATGTTTGGGAAGCTATAGAGAAAGAATATAAAGTGCCTCTATTACCACCAAATCCTCCAATGACTTAAATGAAGATGCATAAAGAAAGGAAAAATCAGAAGTTTAAAGTCAAAGCCTGCTTGTTTTCTGCTGTTTTAAACATCATATTCACAAGAATTATGATTCTAGAGTCGACAAAGGATATTTGGGATTACCTTAAAAAGGAATACCAAGGAAATGAAAGAACAAAGAGCATGCAAGTGCTCAACTTGATCAGAGAATTTGAAATGCTAAAGATGAAAGAGTTAGAAACCATTAAAAATACTCCGACAAGTTGCTCGACATAGTAAACAAGGTGAGGTTATTAGGTAAGGATTTTTCAGAGGAATGAATAGTGCAAAAAGTTCTTATAACCTTACCTGAAAAATATGAATCTAAAATTTCTACATTGGAAGAAGCTAAGGATCTATCAAGCATGTCTTTGGCAGAATTAGTAAATGCACTACATGCACAAAAACAAAGGAGGAGGATGAGAGAAGAAGGAACCATTGAAGGAGCTCTACTAGCAAAGAAAAAAAATTCAGGAGGAGACAAAAATAAGAATTTTAATAAGATCTACAACAACAACAATAAAAACAATGATGATTCATATCCACCATGCCCACAGTGCAAAAAAAAACACCCATAAAGAAAATGTTGGTGGAGGCCTGATATCAAATGTAGAAAATGTGGACAAATTAGGAATATGGAGAAGATTTGCAAGTCATGAAATAAAGAGGCAAAAGCAACAATTGAACAATATTAAGAGGATGATTTATTAACTTTTTACATTATTTGTTCCTAAAAAATGAAGAGAAAAAAAGAAAAAACTAAGCAACATCAAGAGGATGAATTATTTTGACATTAAAGTTCTACAATTACTAAGGTAAGGAGGAGTGATGAAAACATTCCTTAGATACTTACTGCTAAAGATTTAGTCCATTGACCAATTATTTAGAAACATCTAAGGCACGTTTTCAACACTCCTCCTTGCCTTAGTAATTGCAAAGCTTTAATATCAAAACAATTCATCCTCTTGATGTTGCTCAGTTGCTACTTTTGCCTCTTCATTTTATGACTTGCAAATCTTCTCCATATGCCTAATTTGTCCATGTTTTATACATTTAATATCAGGCCTCCACTAACATTTTCTTTATGGGTGATTTGTTTTTTTGCAATGTGGGCATGGCAGATATGAATCATCATTGTTTCTGTTGTTGTTGTCGATCTTGTTAAAATTCTTGTTTTTATCTCCTCTTGAATTTTTTTCCTTTGCTAGTAGAGCACCTTCAATGGTTCCTTCTTCTCTCATCATCCTCCTTTATTCTTGTGCTAATTCTGCCAAAGACATGCTTGATTGATCCTTAGCTTCTTCCAATGTAAAACTTTTATATTAATATTTTTCAGGTAAGGTTACAAGAACTTTTTGCACTATTCATTCCTTAGAAAAATCCTTAACTAATATCCTCATCTTGTTTACTATGCCGAGCAACTTGTTGGAGTATTCTTTAATGGTTTTTGACTTTTTCATCTTCAGCATTTCAAATTCTCTAATCAAGTTGAGCACTTGCATGCTCTTTTTTCTTTCATTGCCTTAGTATTCCTTTTTGAGGTAATCTCAGATATCCTTTACCGACTCTAGATTCATAATTCTTATGAATATGATGTTTGAAATAGCAAAAAATGAACAGGCTTTGGCTTTAGGCTTTAGGCTTCCTATTTTTCCTTTCTTTGTGCATTTGATTTAAGTCATTGTAGGATTTGTTGGCAATGGAGGCACTTCATAGTCTTCCTCCATAGCTTCCCAAACATCCATAATATCAAGATGAACTTTCTTTCAAACAACCCAAACTTGATAGTTTTCACCATCAAAAATTTGTAGTACATCTTGAGACAATTGTGTTTCAATTTCCATTACTTGAAGATGGCTGTAATTCTTGTTGTAATTCTGGGTTGTAAATTAGGTTTGTGTTTTGGTTTCACTCATCTCACAGGTCCCTCAAGACAAAAAGCTCTAATACCATTCTATTGGTTTTTCATAAGAGGAGGAGGTAACAACCAATATAAAGAAGATGAAAAAGAACATAAGTTTTTATGTTTTCTAAAAAAACTCATACTTTATTCACTACAGTGCATATTTCATATAGAGCTGAAAACGTAAGAATCAAATAAAATAATTTACTGATATTCAGCCACATCTCAACTAACTATTTGAAACAAGGAATAAAACAGAAAAATCCATAAAGATTTAGTCCATTAATCAATTATTTAGCAGCAAGTATCTAACGCAAACAAATCATCCATAAAGAAAATGTTGGTGGAGGCCTGATATCATTGTTTTTGTTGTTGTTGTCGATCTTGTTAAAATTCTTATTTTTGTATCCTCCTGAATTTTTTTCCTTTTCTAGCAGAGCACCTTCAATGGTTCCTTCTTCTCTCATCATCCTCCTTTGTTCTTGTGCCTATAGTGCATTTACTAATTTTTCCAAAGACATGCTTGATAGATCCTTAGCTTCTTCCAATGTCGAAATTTTATATTCATAGTTTTCAAGTAAGGTTACAAGAACATTTTACACTATTCGTTCCTCAGAAAAATCCTTACCTAATAACCTCACCTAGTTTACTGTGTCGAGCAACTTGTCGGAGTGTTCTTTAATGGTTTTTGACTCTTTCATCTTTAGCATTTCAAATTCTCTGATCAAGTTAAGCACTTGCATGCTCTTTGTTCTTTCATTTCCTTGGTATTCCTTTTTGAGATAATCCCAAATATCCTTTACCGACTCTAGATTCATAATTCTTGTGAATATGATGTTTAAAACAGTAGAAAACAAGCAGGTTTTGGCTTTAGACTTCCTATTTTTCCTTTCTTTGTGCATCTTGATTTGAGTCATTGTAGGATTTGTTGGCAATGAATGTACTTTATAGTCTTCCTCCATAGCTTCCCAAACATCTATAGCATCAAAATGAGCTTTAATTTGAACAACCCAAACTTGATAGTTTTCTCCATTAAAAATTGGTGGTGCACCTTGAGACAGTTGTGTTTCAATATCCATTACTTGAAGATGGTTGTAATTGTTATTGTAATTCTGGGTTGTAAATTAGGTGTGTGTTTTGGTTTCACTCATCTCACAGGTCCCTCAAGACAAAAAGCTTTGATACCATTCTTGTTAAGATTCTTGTTTTTGTAATGAGCTTATTTTGTTGGTTTTTGATAGGAGGAGGAAGTAACAACGAAAATGAAGAAGCTGAAAAAGAAGATAGGTTTTTATGTTTTTTGAAAAAATAATTCTTTATTCACTACACGACATACTTTATATAGAGCTGAAAACATAAAAATAAAATAAAATAATTTACTGATATCTAGCTACATCTCAACTAACTATTTGAAACAAGGAATAAAATAGAAAAATCCCCAAAGATATGGTCCATTGACCAATTATTTAACAGCAAGTATAAAAGGCACGTTTTCAACACTCCTCCTTGCTTTAGTAATTGCAGAGCTTTAATGTCATAATAATTCATCCTCTTGATGTTGCTCAGTTGCTGCTTTTGCCTCTTCATTTCGTGACTTGCAAATCTTCTCCATATGCCCAATTTGTCCATATTTTCTGAATTTGATATCAGGCCTCCACTAATATTTACTTTGTGGGTGATTTGTTATTTTGCACTGTGGGCATGGTGGATATGAATTATCATTGTTTTTATTGTTGTTGTTGTTGATCTTATTAAAATTCTTATTTTTGTCTCCTCCTAAATTTTTTTCCGTTGCTAGCAGAGCAACTTTAATGGTTCCTTCTTCTCTTATCATCCTCGTTTGTTCTTGTGCTTGTAATGCATTTACTAATTCTGCCAAAGACATGCTTGATAGATCCTTATCTTTTTCCAATGCAAAAATTTTAGATTCATATTTTTCAGGTAAGGTTACAAGAACTTTTTGCACTATTCGTTCCTCAGAAAAATCCTTACCTAATAACCTAACCTTGTTTACTATGCCGAGCAACTTGTTGGAGTATTCTTTAATGGTTTCTAATTTTTTCATCTTCAACATTTCAAATTCTTTGATAAAGTTGAGCACTTGCATGCTCTTTATTCTTTCATTTCCTTGTTATTCCTTTTTGAAGTAATCTCAGATATCCTTTGCTGACTCTAAATTCATAATTCTTATGAATATGATGTTTAAAATAGCAGAAAACAAGAAGGCTTTGGCTTTAGACTTCCTATTTTTCCTTTCTTTGTGCATTTTGATTTGAGTCATTGTAAGATTTGTTAGTGATCACAGGTTTTCGATATGAAAAAGCTTTAATAATTAACCTCGATATTTCACAAGTGCACAGGTCATTCACGTAGTATCTAAGGTATCGATCCCACGAGGAGGGTTAATCTAATCCTAAAATCTAAGGTTGAACTTAATTCACAATAATTCAAAATAAACAAAACTAACAAAAAATTATTTCATTCACACAATTAATTCTAATAATCAAATTCAAAAATATAAACAAGATAACAACTGCAACACCCAATTACAAAGTAAACTAAAAACTACCAATAGAGATAAAGGGGATTTTTATCCGACTTTAATGAAAACCTAATTGATTATGAATTTACTAGATTATCAGCTCTAGTTGATCCTAGGGTTGATTACTCTCTCTCGAGTTATAATCATTAACCCTAATTTATAAACCCTAATTAGATTATGCGAAATGCAACATCTCGATTCACAATTTATCCAAAATGTAAATTAGATCTTAAATTGTCCAATAAACTACCGAAAACCTATGCAAGATCTCTCGTTACACAACTTTACTGGTTTGATTCAATTCTTGATCTATTAAATTACATAACTCTTGTTAGCCCAATCAAATGACTTTTAACTCGATTCACCCTCTCAGTTTGTTATCGAATTATGCAAGTGTAGAATTGAAATCACAAGAAATTCAATAAAAATGCAATCAATCAAATTTCATTAATATCAAAGACAAAATATCTCGAAGGTGAGTTTAGATAAATCCTCAACATTCAACAAATCTATCATCTATAGCTATCTCAATTTCTATACAATCATAAAGAATGAAATAAAACCAAAAATAGACTCAGAATGAATAACGGAGGCAGCAATGACAGGAAACCTCTTATTTCGGAAAGTACTTCGTGTAGGCTTCTTATCCATGTCTCTCTTCCTTCGTTTCTTCCTCAATCTCTCGATAAAGCTTTCTAGGGTTTAGAGATTATGGCTAATGAAAAAATCTCCTCTTTTATGTTCTTCTTATTCTTTAAATACTTTGTGAGTCTTAAGCAGCCCTATGGTTTTTCCAAGGTCGAAACGGTCTAAAAAATTCCTCGAAACTTGACTTTTTCTTTTGTTTGCACGTTTATTCAATGTAGGCCATGATCGTGGCTTGCTTCAAACCTTTCTGTCATAATCGTTGCCGTCTTCTATCACGATCGTGTCATGGGTTGGCTCCCATGTTATAATCGTGAGTCATTGTTTCGGTCCGAAAGTCTCTGAAACTTCTTTGTTCTTTGTTTCTGACCCTGAAACACTAACAAACACATCAAAGTACCTCAAAACATAATATTTAAGGTCAAAGACTTATACTAACCCATAAAAACACTTAAACACGCAAACTAACATAATTTTAACCTAAACACATACTAATAACTCAAATTAACACTTAATATATAACAAATTAAACCCTAAAATATAATGCAATTCACACCTAACAACATCCCCACACTTAAATGTTTGCTTATCCTCAAGCAAACAAAATAACAAACACACAACACACAATGCAATAATGGGCCAATGGTTTCAACTTCATGAAATAAATTTAATCTTAAACACAATCATTCAAGTTATATCAAATCATTAACATGCAAAATTTGTGTCTAGGGGCTTTAAACTAAATGTACAAATTAATCAAGATGAATGTTAATTTATTTACCTTTTTCAATTGCAAACACACATTAATAATTCTTTGGTCATTCAGACTTTGTAACTGTTCCTAAGTCCATTTTCATGAAAAGTCAAGCTATTACAAGTTCGATACGTTTTTTATTAGAAAACATATTTTTTATTGAACATGGACTTAGTATTTTTACATGGAGGCAAACATTGGTAATGAATGTCGATCTAGTTACTCGTCTAAGTCATGTTTTTATTAAGCTGTTTGGTTGGAACGTTATTATAGGCTTTTGATACGGAGGTACACATTTGTGATGCGTGTTGATCCTGTTACTCAGCTATATCGCGTTCTTAATTAGCTACTAGCTCTATTCATAACCCGAAGGCCAGCGGAATATTATTTATTTAACAACTTTCTATCTTGTTGTTTTAGTTATTCATTTCTATGAAAAATACTAGTAAAGCTACTTAAGTTGAAAGGTCTCAAATTATGAATGAATGTGACAATTTAGAGGGTGACAAACTTACACTAAATCCTAATTGAGCTGTATATTTATCCAAAGATCCCAATTCACTAATTCTGTGAGAAGAGAACAAACAAGCACATAAAAGAAAAGAAGAAACATAATTTAAAGTAAATAGAAAATAAATATAAATAAAAATAGAAATGAAGACTAATTTAAAAAAGAAAAATGGGTTAGACAAATTCTCAAGGAGATGGAGGTGGAGATTGAATGCCCTAAGAGTCGAAATTACTAACGTTTTATTGGACGCTTAAAATAAATCTAACTATGCCTAACAATTTCAAACAAACTTCTAAACGCGCTAATTTATGGTCCTTAGCTCGACCTTACATCCATGGAGGCATCTTAATTATTGGAAGATAAGGAAATCACTTCCTTGTCCTTGGGAATAACTCCTCTAAGATAAAGCTTGCAACGATGCCCATTGACCTTAAAAGTCTCCTTGTTAGCATTTTTCATTTTGAGGGCCCCATGATCAAAAACTTGAATGACCATAAATGATCGACTCCATCTAGATTTTAAATTCCCTAGAAATAGCCTCAACTGTGAATTACATAGCAGAACAGTGTCTCCTACTTTGAATTCCTTTTGTTTGAGATGAGCATTGTGCCATTTCTTGTCCTTTTCTTTGTAGAGTTTGGTGTTTTTGTACGCATTAAAACGAAACTCTTCAAGTTCGTCTAGTTGTAGAAGTCTCTTTTCACTGACTTGTTTTTAATCAGAATTTGATGCTTTAATCGCCCAATATGCTCGATGTTCTAATTCTACCGGCAAATGACAAGCTGTCCCATACACGAGCCTATAAGGAGTTGTTCCAATAGGTGTTTTGAAAGTTGTCCTATAGGCCCATAAGGCATCGTCTAGCTTTGTTACCCAATCCTTCCTAGAGTTGTTCACTATCTTTCTAAAATTCGTTTTAGCTCCCAGTTGACAACTTCCACTTGGCCACTCGTTTGTGGATGATAAGGCGTAGCAACTTGGTAGTGCACTCTATTTCTTTTTAAGAGGGCATCAAAAGATCTGTTGCAGAAATGTGTGCCTCCATCACTTATTATTGTACGTGGCACTCCAAACCAGTTAAATAACCATTTAATGAACTTCTACACTGCTTTTCCATCATTTGTCAGTGATGCTACTGCTACGACCTAATGTGAAACATAATCAACTCCCACTAGAATATATATATTTCCCATTGAGGATGGAAAAAGACCCATAAAATTGATGACCCATACATCGAAGACTTCCACTTTTAAAATGTTGGATAAAGGCATTTCATCTCTTTTAGAGATGTTACCTATTCTCTGGCATCAATCACATCGTGCTATGAAGGTTTGAGCATCTTTAAATAACTGTGGCTAATAAAATCCACTCTCAAGTATTCAAGCCGCCACTTTGTTGGCTTCGTAATGCCCAGTATACTGACCTTCATGACATTACTTTAGGATGTCTAGCATTTCCTCTTCTGGAACACATCGTCAAATTAACCCATCTGCGCATGCGCATGCTCTATATAAAATTTGCTCATCCTATATGTATCAGTTACAATCATGCAGGAACTTATTCCTTTGTTGGTAAGAGAGATCTGACAGAAGTTTACCACTGGCAACATAATTTGCGATATCAACAAACCATGGTGTAATCAAGCTCTCGAGTAGCATCAGAGTTTCATTTGAGAAATTTTCATTGATATCATCACTTGGCTTACATTCCCCTCCCTCAATTCTGGATAAGTGGACTGCAACCACATTTTTTGGTCCCTTTTTATCTCTCACCTCTATATCAAATTCTTGTAAAAGTGACACCTATCGAATGAGTCTAGGTTTTGCATCTTTCTTGTTTAAAAGGTTTTTTAATGTCGCCTGATTAGTGAATACGATTACCTTTGAGCCCAAAAGATATTGTCGAAACTTATCACACGCGTACACTACTACGAGTAGTTCCTTTTTTGTAGTGGTGTAATTCAGTTGGGGTCCTGCAAGAGTCTTACTTGCACAGTAAATCGCATGTAATTTTTTATCTTTCCTTTCACCCAATATGCAACCTATGACTTGTTCATTTGCATCACACATAACCTCGAACGAAAGTGTCTAGTCCCATGGTGATAAAATTGGTGCTGAAATTAATGCCTCCTTTAGTGTGTTGAATGTAGACATACATTTGTCATCAAACAAGAAAGGCTCATCCTTGACTAAAAGGTTTATCAAAGGTCTTGCAATTTGCGAAATTTTTTTGATGAATCAACGGTAAAATCTTACATGACCTAAAAATCCTCACACACCTTTTACATTGCTTGGCGGTGGAAGTTTCTCTATCACTTCTATTTTGCTCTTTCATCTTCGAATCTTTGATGTGAGGTTTTATGTCCTAGCACTATCCCCTCTTGCACCATAAAATGACATTTCTCTTGATTCAGCACCAAGTGTGACTCTTTACATCTTTGAAGAACTCTATCCAAATTAGTTAAAAACATGTCGAAACAATCTCCAAAGACTAAAAAATCATCTATGAACACCTCCATTATATTTTCTATCATGTCCGAAAGGCATCCGTTTATACACAAAGGTACCAATAGAGGCAGGTGAATGTAGTCTTTTCCTGATCATCAGGATAGATGAAAATTTGATTATATCCCGAATATCCATCTAAGAAACAATAAAAAGAATTACCAGCTATCTTTTCTATCATGAACGGAAGAGGAGAGTGATCTTTCTTAGTCACTGAGTTGAGTTTACGATAATCTATACATACTCTCCATCCTGTGACTGTTCTTATTGAAATTATTTCTCCCCTATCACTTTCTATTATTGTCAGTCCACCCTTCTTAGGTATACATTGTATTGGGCTGATCCATTCATTATCAGAGATGGGATAAATTATCCCCACATCTAGGAGCTTTATGATCTCCTTCTTGACCACCTCCTTCATATTAAGATTCAACCTCTGTTGATTTAATAGGCTAGATGAGCTCCTTTATTGTCTTTATGGGTAATGTTTGACCTTCACCGAGAAAGGTATATTTGAGATGTGCAGGTAAAGGTTTAAGCTCTAATATCGGTGGTTTTTCTGTAGATGGTGATATGGTTGCTTCAGTTCCATCCAATTTATCTTGATGTATTTGAACATTTGACTCCTCCATATCATCATCTCTTTTAGATTCAGGGCTCTGATATCCATTGTCTACCTCTACCTCTACCGATTGTACTTCTGTGATGTAACTCTCAACTTGTTAATGCAAATTTTGATCCATAATTTCAACCTTCATACATGAGCTAATCGTTATTGGATTCTTTAAGGCCCTATTCATATTGAATTCGATCTGATCTTCACCTATTCAAAGTGTTAATTTCCCTTCGTGAATGTCAATTATAGCTTTCCCTGTATTTATAAATGGTCAACCTAGGATGAGTGGACAGTTCTTATCTTCTTTAAAGTCCAGAACCACAAAATCTATAGGAATAATGAACTTGTATACTTGTATCAGAGCGTCTTCCACTATTCCAAATTCCTTTTAATGGATTGATCATCTAACTGAATTAACATTAATTTTGGTTTGACCTCTCCCAATCTTAACTTCCTGAATATGGATAAAGGTATAAGATTAATGCTAGCTCTCAAATCACACAAACACTTTGTAAATTCAAACTCACCAACCACACAAGGTATTGTGAAATTCCTTAGATCTTTCAATTTATATGGCATTTGACAGGTGACTATGGAACTGTAGGCGCTAGTTAGAGATACTGTTTGATTATCTTCCTAAGTACGCTTTTTTGATAATATTTCCTTTAAAAATTTTGCATATTTAGGCATATGTTCCAATGCCTCAACAAAGGAGAGATTGATTTGTAGTGTCTTTAATTTCTCAACGAACTTTGCAAATTGTGCATCTAACTTCTTCTTTTGTAATCGTTGAGGAAAAGGGAATTTGGGTTGATATGGTGGAGGGGCGACATAAGGAGGACATTCACTTATGTCCACTTCTTTCTCCTTTTCTTGATTTTTTTCAATAGGCTAGACGAGCTCCTCTATTTTCTTTATGGGTGGTTCAAGTTCCTTCCCGCTTCGAAGTGTAATAGCTTTTAGTTGCTCCTTTGGTTTTATTCCTAAAGTGCTAGGAAGATTTCCCAAATTTTGCATAAGAAAGGTATTTGACAATTGATTTACTTGGGCCTTTAGATTATGGATTGAGGAAGCATGGTTCTTAGTGACTTGCTCAAATTTGCCTTTCAGCTTCTTTTGTGCATCATCTAGAATTCCAAGCTTATCTAAAATTCTATCCAACTTGGATTCCATTAAGCTCGGTTTGTCTTATTGGATGCTTGCTTTTCCTTGTGGCCTAAACTATCCTCCAATATTATTTGTCTAAGAGAAGTTAGGGTGATTCTTCTACCCAGGGTTGTAGGTATTGGAATAGGGATTGTTGCCCCTTTCTCTTCCATATTGTGCCCCCATATAATTTACTTGCTTTGGATTATCTTCCTTCATCAAGTAACAATCCACAATATCATGGTCTATCTGTCCATAGAGCTACACTTTAGTTGTATGACTTTCACTTGGGCTGAGGACGAAGCCTTTATGCTATTGAGCTGTCTCGTCAAGTTGTCAATTTTTGTTTGCATTTCAGTCATCTGGTCGACAACCACAATTACTTTTTACTTTTGGAATGAAGTCGTATGTCTACTCTACTTGTTCGTCCAGAGGCAGCTATTACTTGTCATCTCCTCTATCAACTCTTCCGCTTCCTCAACTGTCTTCCTCACAGTGATCCTCCTGAAGCTACATCAATTGTGCCTCTCGTTGGTGGGTTTACTCCATTGTAAATGTTTGCAATAGGAATTCTTTGGGTAAGTTGTGGTGTGGGCACTTCCTTTGCAAATCCTTGTATCTTTCCTACGCTTCATAGATCAATTCCCCATCACCTTGCTGAAAATTGGTAATTTCCTTGATGATCTTAATGATCTTGGTCATCGGGAAATACTTATCCAAGAAAGCACGCACTAGCTGATCCCATGTCGTGACATTGGTTGGGCTAAGGGAATGGTACCGAGCCTTTACTCTATCTCTAAGGGCAAAGGGGAAAAGCCTGATTCGGATTGCATCTTCCGACATCTGATGGTACCGAAAGGTATCACAGATTTCAAGAAATTTCACTATATGTGCATTGGAATCTTCGTTTGCTAATCCATAATACTGCACATTCTGTTGAAACATATTCAAGAGGGCTGGTTTAATCTCAAAGGAGCTGTTTGAATGGGCGACCAAGCTACTCCTTGGTCAGCTGCATTGAACCCTGGCCTCTTGAAGTCCATTAGGGCCCGTTGTTGACATCTTTGGTTCTAGTCGAATGATGTCTAAATCTAACGTTTTAGCTACATGACTTGAATCTCTTATGACTTTTATGTTCATGCAAGAGCACGATTTCTGAAATAAAAAGAAAGAACAAAAACAAAAATTAAAAACTAAGCTAAACGCCTTAAATTATAGAACTAAACTAATCGCCTCCCTACTAACGGTGCCAAAAAATTGATCGCATGTTTCCTATATGAAAAAGCTTTAATAATTTAACCTCGACATTTCGCAAGTGCACGGGTCATTCGCGTAGTACTTAAGGTGTCGATCCCACGAGGAAGATTAATCTAATCCTAAAATTTAAGGTTAAATATAACTCGCAATAATTAAAAATGAACAAAACTAAATAAAAAATTGTTTCAATCACGCAATTAATTCCAATAAGCAAATTCGAAAATATAAACAAGAAAGCAGATACCACACCTAGTCAAGAATCAACCTAGGAACTACTAATTGAGAGAAATGGGAATTTTATCCGACTTTAATGAAAGCCTAATTGATTATGAAATTACTGGATTACCGATTCTAGACGGTCCTAGGGTTGATTACTCTTTCTTGAGTTATAATAATTAACTCTAATTTATAAACCCTAATTAGATTATGAGAATTCCAACCTCTCGAGTCACAATTTATCCAAAACCTTAATTAGATCTTAAGTTGTCTAAAAAACTACCGAAAACCTATGCAAGATCTCTCTTTATACAAATTTACCGGTTTGATTTAATTCTTGATCTATTAAATTACATAACTCTCGTTAGCCAATTTAATGATTTTTCACTCGGTTCACCCTCTCAGTTTATTACCGAATTATGCAATTGCAGAACTGAAATCACAAGAAATCCAATAAAAATGCAACAATCAAATTTCATTAATATCAAAAACAAAACATCCCGAAAGTGAGTTTAGACAAATCCTCAACATTTAACAAATCTATCATCTATGGCTATTTCAAATTCTATACAATCATAAAAATTGAAACTAAACCAGAAATATACTCGGAATGGATGACAGAGGCAACAACGAAGAAAAACCTCTTGTTCTGGGAAGTACTTTGCGTAGGCTTATTCTCCACGTCTCTCTTCCTTTGTTTCTTTCTCGATCTCTCGATAAAGCTCTCTAGGGTTTCAGGATTGTGGCTGATGTAAAAGCTCCCTCTCTTATGTTCTTCATGTTCTTTAAATACTTTGTGTGTCTTAAGCAACCCTAGGGTTTTTTGGGGGTCAAAACGGTCCGAAAAATCTCTCAAAACTTGAAATTTTCTCTTATTTATGGGTCTGTAGGCCACGATTGTGGCCTGCATCCAAACCTTTCTGTCACAATCATGGCCCATATGCCACGATCGTGGGCTGGCTCCCATATTTCTGTCACAATCGTGGCCTATGGTGCCACGATCATGGGCCGTTGTTTCGGCCCGAAAGTCTTTGAAACTTCTCTGTTCTTCGATGTTAACCCTGAAACACTAACAAATACATCAAAGTACCTCAAAAATATAATATTTAAGCTCAAAGACTTATACTAATGCACAAAAACACTTAAACACACAAACTAACCTAATTCAAACATAAACACATACTAATCACTCAAATTGACACTTAATACATAACAAATTAAGCCCTAAAATATGATGCAATTCACACCTATCACTCATTGATAGAAGCTTCCCCACGCTCCACCTCTAAATCCTAGTATTCAATGTGAAGTTAGTAACTTAGAGATAATTTACAGTAGATTTTCTCACTTACGTTAACTGAATGAGCTCCAGTTTGCTTAGATTTGAAGTGGTTCCTTATATCTCCAACGATGTCGCGCAACCTACAGAGAAGTTAACCCTAACTGGGTAATCTTTTAAAGAATCTAGAAAAGTATCAAGAGGAATTACCTAAGTCGTGTATGTCAAGGTTCAAATGTTGTTGTTTTCTTGTCCATTAATATATGTAAACTACGTCATTTGACTAGTTTGTAAGAGAGTCCCTCTCCAACGATGTTCTCTTTATATTCATTTCACATTAATGGATTTTTTAAATTCTAAAAAAAATTATGTCAAGAATAAAGGAGCTAGTAAGAACAATGGAAATATATGTAAGAAGAAAGTGAAAAGGTAAGAAAGTGAAAGGACCATAGTAAGTTAGTAAAGAATCCTCTCAGATCCATAAGAAAGAACATGATGAACACAAATGCCATTTTTGTTTGAAGGTTAGGCATTTCTAAAACGAATGTTTAAAACCTAAGCCACGGTTTAAGAAGAAAGGTAAGCCTAGTGCTTATGAATGTTTTGAAACAAACCTTAATAAAGTTCCTTTTAATATTTGATGGATTGATATTGGTTGTAATACTCATATTTCTAATACCCTACATATATTCCTTATGACTTAAATCACATGATTAAATGAAAGATTTGTTTGGATAAGCAACAAAATTAGAGTTCTAGTAAAAGTTGACAGGACTTATCACTTAATCCTAGACACTGGACATCACTTAGATTTATGTGAAACTTTTAATGTACCTAATATATCTAGGAATTTAGTTTCTTTATCCAAACTTGATAGATTTGGATACTCATTTAAATTTAGTAGTGGTAGTTTCAGTTTATACATATATAACCATATGATTGGTAATAGTGTATTGTGTGATGGTTTATATAATTTAAACTTGATGTTGTTTATGTTGAAATTTTATTGACTTTGAATCTCAATATTGGTATTAAATGTAGTTTGATTAATGATAAATTTGCTTACTTATCGTATAAGCATTTCAAACATATTTTCAAAGAATGAACTTAATAATTAGTAAAGAATGAAATACTTCATGAATTGGATTTTTTGATCTTAACATTTGTGTGGATTGTATTAAAGCCAAACAATCAGAACAAAATAAAGAAAGAAGCCACAAGAAGCACTTAGATTTTTGAAATAATTGACACATATGTGTGTGGACCATTTGATGTGCCTACTTTCAATAAATAAAAATATTTCATCACCTTTATAGATAATTATATAGATATGTCTATTTGTTAAGATGAATTTGATGTTGTAAACACCTTAGAGATTTATATTAACAAGGTTAAAAGATAATTAAACAAAAAGGTGAAGATAGTTAGGTCTAATAGATGTGGTGAATACTATGGTAAATATAATGAAAGTGGTAAAAATTCTAGTCCTTTTGTTAAATTCCTTGAAAGATGTGGTATTTATGTGCAATACAATGCTAGGAACACCACAACAAATGGTGTGGCAGAAAAAGATAATAGAACTTTGTTAGATATAGTTAAGAGTATGATGTGTAATTCACCTTTACCCACTTCTTTGTGGACATATGCTTTAAAAATTGCCATATATTTGTTGAATAAGATTCCTAGTAAGGCAGTTCCAAAGATTCCTATTGAAATGTGGACTAGAAGGAAATCTAGTTTAAGGTACCTATATGTTTAGAATTGCGAGATATAAATTAGGCATTATAATCCACAAAAATGAAACTAAATGAAATGACAATTAATGGCTATTTCATTGTTTTTCTAGATAAACCTAAAGGGATATTATCCTAACCATACTACAAGAATTGTGGAAATTGGAAATTGGAAATGTCAAGTTCATTAAATATGGTGAGACTAGCGGGAGTGAAATATCACATATAATGGATATTCAAGAAATGGGAGTGGAAGTCCCTATAGTTGAACACGTCCCTGTGGCTTTTACACTTACTCAAGTTATTGTTCCATAAATTATTTAACCCTTAATAATCATGAAGATTAATAAATTAATGAACCCACTCTCAATAATTAAATATAAAGTGAATAAGCCTACAGTAGAAGAACCACAACAAATAACATTAAAAAGGTCTAAAAGAGAAAGAAGACTAACTATTTTCTATGATGACCAGCTATTTCTGATTACTATATGGTATATCTACACAAGTCTAAAAAGGATTTGGAAATTGAGAATGACCTAATGACTTTTTCTTAAGCCATGAATAATAAAAATTTTGATAAGCAGTTAGATGCCATGAAAGATGACTTCAAATCTATGAAACAAAATAGTGTTTGGGAACTTGTAGAATTTCCAGAAGGTTACAAGAAAATTAGTTATAAATGGGTCTTTAAGATTAAACGTGATTCTTTTGGTAACCTTGAACGTTATAAGGCTATACTCATTGATAAAGGATTTACTAGAAAGATGTCATTGGTTATAAGGAGACTTTCTTACTAGTCATTAAAAAGGATTCTCTCAAAAATATTATGGCTTTGGTGGCTCATGATGATTTAGAAATACACTGAATGAATATGAAAACTTCTTTTCTAAATATGGATTTAAAAGACGAAGTCTATATGGACCTACTAATGGGGTTCATAAAGGCTAGAAAAGAACACATAATGTCTAAACTGAAGAAGTTAATATACAAACTTAAACAAGCTTCCTAACAATGGTATCTTAAGTTCAATAAAATTATTATTTCCTTTAGATTTAAAGAAAACACCATTGAGCGGTGTGTATATCTAAAGATAAGTGAGAGTAATTATTTTCTTAATGACATCTTATTTGCAGCTAATAATCTTGGTCTATTAGTGAGATTATGAAATTTCTCTCGTGTCATTTTGAAATGAAATATACGAGTGAGGCAAAATTTGTAATAAGAATAGAAATATTATATAATAGGTCACAAGGATTGTTAGATTTATCTCAAAAAGCATATATTAATAAAATGTTAGAAAGATTTAGGATGGCCAAATGTTTTGTATCACCAGTTTTAATTCAGAAAGGGGACAATTTTAAATTTATATAATATTTGAAAAGTGACTTAGCATAAAAGAAAATGGAATCAATTGCTTATGTATTTGTAGTTGGGAGTCTAATATATGCTTAGATATTACGAGACTATACATTAGCTTTACAATAGGGATGTTAGGAAGATACTAGAGTAATCTTAAAAAAAATTGCTAGAAAGTTGCAAAAAGAATTCTGAGATATTTGTAGGTAATTAAAGAACACATTCTCACTTTTAGGAGGTATGATAACTTTAGTGTGGTTGGATATTCAAATTTAGACTTTGTTGGCTATGTAAATATGAGAAAATATAATTTTGGTTGCATTTATCTGTTAGTTGGAGGAGTCATCTCATAGAATAGTGTGAAGCAATCTATAATTGTTTCTTCCACTATAGAGGTTGAGTTTGTGGCATGTTTTGAGGCCATGATTTATGCTAAATTGTTGTGGGACTTTATTTCAGGGTTTGGGATTGTCGACAATATAGGCATACCACTGAAAATTTATTGTGATAATTCTACAACAATTTTCTTTTCCAAGAATGACAAGTATGCCAAAGGTGTTAAACATGTGGAACTGAAATACGTTACTATTAAAGGGAAAGTTCAGAAACATAAAGTATCAATATAACATATTAGCATATGTCAGTTAACTCTTTGACGAAACGGTTACTGCCTAAAATATTTTGTAGTCATATAAAGAATATGGGTATTTTGCATACTGATTATTATTAGTCGATACTGTTAGATTAGCTCTTATTATATACTTGACATTCTCTACAAATTAATGAATGTATTGTTTCTGAAATTGTTATTTTATTCTTTATGTATTTAATTGAAATGTATGTTATTAAAAGTGAAATTGAATGCTAAATCCCATTATATACTTTCTATTTATAATCATGATTAAAGAGAAAGGCTGGTATAATGCTACATGAAAAGGAGTATGTTGAATTAATAATGCATGACTATCATGATCCATATGTTGAAAACCATCTGTGATTGAATTATAGGTGCAACAGAAAAATAAATTTTTTACGGTTTTCGATTCGATCACAATAATTGAATAACTTGAAAAGGAACACAAATCGTAAAATAAGAAATCGCGTCTGATTTGTTTTTCTTTTTGAAATCCTTTGATAAGCTTTTCATGTGTCAACCACAAGCTGTTCACTTGTCCAACCTCTAATAGTATCCATATGGTAGTTTCTCAACTCTTGAAAGGAATTAAGCAGGAGTGCTAGCTCCCTAATGCTTATTCCTATTTGTAAAAAAAACATTAGGGTTTTAAAATTTTTATTAAAATTAAATACCTTAATTATAATTAAAATCAAACTCTAATTATAATTAATTTAATTTTAATAAAATCAAATATCTTATATTTGACCCCTAAAGTTTCTCAAACTTTATAATTAAGTCCAACTTAATTAAAATTAATTTTTCCTTCACAAGTTACTCTTTAATATGTGCCCTATTAGGTTCCTAATATATTGTCTATAATTATAAATTCTAATTCTAATTCATAATTAAAATTAGATAAATTAAAACTCCTTTTAATTTATCTTTCATTCTCCAATTAAACAATTTATAATCGTAGATTAAGATTGACGTCTAGTAATATGTAATGACCACCTAAATATTAGGAATGTTAAAGTGATTTGATTTAACTTGTCCGTACATAGTTATGATGTATAATTTAATCATTTCGTTATCTAATGTTCCAATTAGAAAGAGTATGGATGTAATGTCTAATCTTTTCATCCAATCATGTTCGTTCTTTCTAATTAGTAATTAATTTATAATTGATATTTGAAAACGCATTTTCAATTGTCGATTCACTCTAACCAGAGAATTCTATAAATCATTATTAATCAAGAACAATAGAACATTCTCTCTAATTACTTTAGGGTGACAAATCCTATATTAACTTACTCAACTATCTTCGTATGGTATATACTGCATCCAAGCACTACTGACTGAGTTATCCTGGAATATTCCATAAGTAGCATGAAAACACAATAATTTCCATATGAGA
>JANZXP010081671.1:0-29168 GCA_027576715.1 Erythroxylum flavicans
AAGGCCATTGGGTGGTCCATTACAGATATTAAGGGTATAAACCCTTCCTTTTGCACGCATCATATTTTCATGGAGGATGGAAGCAAGGCAAAGGTGCAGCCCCTGAGGAGACTTAACCCACATATGAAGGAGGTAGTGAAAGTTGAGGTAGTAAAGCTTTTAGATATAGGTATTATCTACCCCATTTTTTATTCTAGTTAGGTTAGTCCTGTACAGGTGGTGCCAAAGAAACGAGGCACCACTGTGGTTGAAAATGAGAAAAATGAATTAATAACCACTAAGAAGGTAACCAGGTAGAGAATGAGCATAGATTATAGGAAGTTGAATGATGTCACTAGGAAAGATCATTTTCCTTTACCTTTCATTGATCAGATGATTGAGAAATTAGTTGTGCCCTAGATGGACATAGTGGATATTTACAGATTCCAGTAGCCCCAGAAGATCAAGAGAAAATAACTTTTACATGTCCTTGTGGTACATTTGCATATAGAAGCATTCCATTTGGTTTATGCAATGCTCCAGCAACATTTCAAAGATGCATGATGGCTATTTTTTCTGACATGCTTGAATCTTACAATGAAATTTTCATGGATGACTTCTCTGTATTTGGTACTTCATTTGATGCATGCTTGGATAACTTAAAGAAAATCTTAATTAGGTGTGAAGAGACCCATTTAGTGCTTAATTGGGAAAAATGTCATTTCATGGTCCAAGAGTGCATTGTTTTAGGTTACAAGATTTCTAGCAAGGGTATAGAGGTAGACCCAGTAAAAATTGATGTCATTAAGAAACTTCCACCACCAAATATTGTTAGATCCATTAAAAGTTTCTTTGGCCATGCTAGTTGTTACCGTTGGTTCATTAAGGATTTTTCTAAGATTGCTAGATCTTTGACTAAGTTTCTTAAAAAAGATGTTGTATTTGCTTTTGACAATAAATGTTTGGCATCTTTTCAATTGTTAAAGGATATGCTTGTGACTGCGCCTATTCTTATATCTCTTGACTGGTCTCTTTCTTTTGTATTAATGTGTGATGTAAGTGATTATGCAGTAGGTGTTATTTTAGACCAAAGACGAGTTAAAACCTTTTATCCTATTTTTTATGTAAGTAGGACACTGAGCAATGCACAATGTCATTACACCACCACCAAGAAAGAGATGTTGGCAGTTGTGTTCACTTTTGGCAAGTTTCACTCATATTTGGTTTTGTCTAAAGTGATTGTGTATACTGACCATGCAGCCTTGAAATACTTGATAACAAAACCCGATGCTAAACCAAAACTAATTTGTTGGGTGTTACTTTTGCAGGAGTTTGACATTGGGCTGAGGGATAAGAAAGGAGCCGAGAATTTTATAGCTGATCACCTGTCAAAGTTAGATGAAGTTTCCATGAAGAGTGTAACAATGAAGGACATTCAGGAGACTTTTCCTGATGAGCATCTGATGGTTATAGCAGTCACTCCTTGGTTTACAGAATATGTAAACTACCTTACTGGTAATATCTATCCTCCTGATTTTTCTTATGCTCAAAAGAAAAAAATTTTGTCTGAGGTAAGACACTATCTTTGGGATGATCCTTTTCTTTACAAGATTTATGTTGATGGCATTGTTAGGCGCTGCATTCCTGATAAGGAAATATCCTCTGTGTTATATCATTGTCATTATAGAGAGGCTTGGGGACATTATAGTGCATCTAGAATAACTCATAAGGTTTTCGAGTGTGGTTTCTATTGGCCCGCCTTATTTAGGGATGCATTTGTATTTGCCAAATCTTGTGATAGGTGTCAAAGGGTCGTGAACATTAGTAGGAGACATGACATGCTATTGACTAACATTGCTTTTGCAAGGTTTTTTATGTTTGGGGCATAAGACTTTATGGGAGCATTCCCTAGGTCTTTCTCCAATCAATATATATTGGTTGCTATTGATTATGTTAGTGAGTGAGTGGAAGCAGAGGCATTGCCCACAAATGAAGCTAAAGTAGTTATTAAGTATTTAAAGAAGAATATTTTTACACGTTTTAGCATACCTAGGGCTATCATTAGTGATGGGGGGTTGCATTTTTCGAACAAACTTTTTGATTCATTGTTAGCTAAGTATCGGATGACCCATAAGGTTACTACTCCATACCATTCCCAAACTAATGGGCAAGTTGAAGTTTCAAACAAGGAATTAAAGAAAATATTAGAGAAAACTATTAACGCTTCTAGGCAGGACTGGTCTTTAAAGTTATATGATGCACTTTGGGCATATAAGACTGCATTTAAGACACCCATAGGCATGTCACCATTTAGGATAGTGTATGGCAAGTTTTATTATCTTCCAATTGAGTTAGAACATCGTGTATACTAGGCTACCAAATTTCTTAATTTTTATTTGTCTTCTGTAGGTGCTAAGAGACTTATACAGCTTCACGAGCTTAAAGAGTTCCGTTTGGATGCTTATAACAATTCTAAGTTGTATAAGGAGTGTGTGAAGAAGTGGTATGACAAGAAGATCCTCCACCGATATTTTAAAGTATGCAACCAGGTATTGATCTACAACTCCCGTCTTCGTTTATTTCTAGGGAAGCTTATGTCAAAGTGTTATGATCTATTCAAAGTTATCCGAGTCTTTCTTTTTGGGGTCCTTGAGGTAAAACGAGAAAATGAAAATCCCTTTAAAGTAAATAGACAACGAGCTAAATTGTATATGCCCAAGTTTGTGGACAATTCTGAGGCGCGATTGTCTCTTCATGACACTTCGCTTTCTCCTCCTTGATCACAGTGCATGCCTTTCAGTAGGACTGTATTTTTCTTTTTCCTCTTTTCTTATTGTTTTCTTTGTGTTTCTTCCTAGTTTAATGCATTTCTTTCTAGTTTTCTTTAAGGTTTGCGTGGTTAGTGGCAATGATTTCTTGGCTGATTCTTTTTCAGGGAAGTTTCTTCTTCCTCTTTTCCCTCTTCGTGTTTGATTGTTAAGTACTTGAACATTAGGGACAATGTTCATATTAAGTGTAGGGGGATTGAGATTATGTGCATGATGATGTTTATGATATTAATGTTGATGTTGAGAGATACACACTTGAATGGTTGCGACTTTCATGGTAGCTAACTTGGGTCCCATTTTAAAAATTTTTATGCTTGAATTTGATGAATTTGACCATACGATTCTGTCAAAGTAGTTGGAAGGAGAATTGAGTTGTATGCAAGAATTTGGATTAGGCAGTTTGAGAGGATAGTGAACCATGTGAATAGATTGAAGTAGTTAATTGCATAAACTTAGTAAATAACTGATGTTTGAGTGATAAGGCAATGTATGGAGTTTTTATGGATTTTCATTTAAGCACATGTGAGGTCTTGAGCCATATGACTGTATCTTATAGTCATTCATTTTCTCTATTACATGCGATGCTTCTCTATGTAGATTACCTTCAGAACTTGCTCTGAACTTGTTTGATACTACTAGTTGCATGCCTTAAGGACATGATAAAGGCCTTCTTTGTTTTTAACCTTTAGCTTAAATGACCTACCAAGTCATTTTTCTCTTGCTACCCCCTTTGAGCCTTTAACCTTGTTTACTTTTGTATTAATCACACTGCATTGAAACTGGAAACTTTTTAGCCAGACCCTTTCACAAGTTGAATGAAGTACTAAGTTTTTGATGTTCTTGATTTAGGGACTTTTGTTTTATATTCTACTCTGAGATGTTTTAGAGGTACATTTACTCAGTTGTTATTGATTTGTGCTACTACTATCTTCTTTTATGTTTAGTGTTATGACCAAAAAAAACAAAACAAAAAATAATAATAAGAAATTTAAAGAAAGAAAAAGATCACACTAGCATTGGATAGTGATGAGTAGTTATAGTCCAGTGTTTCTGTTTGCACATCTCATAATTTCTTTTTGATTTTCCCATATTACTTAGTACTTTATGAATGCTTGTGAGTAGCCTTTGCCTTTTTTACCTTACCTTAACCTAAGCCCCATTACAACCTTTAATAAAAGCCCTTTTGATCCATGATGGAATGTACTCTATTTAGTGGAAAATGGGTGAATTTGCAAGCCTATAGTAGTGTAATTTATTAGAGGAAGCTTTGAGTGAAACACAACCCTTATACACTTGAGTGACATGAGTGAATATCATTAGGAAGTTCCATTTTAATTTTATGGTTGCTTTTGATCAAGGATATTTACCTTTGATTGTGTTTGTGTGCATTGGCAAAAAGATTATGATATATGTAGTAGCTTGATACTTGAGTTGCCGAAGTTTAAGGGATTACAAATCCTTGATTTTCATTGAAAATGAAATGACAGAATAGATTGATTGTGATCCAAGTAAGTTGCTTGAGGACAAGCAACAATTCAAGTGAGGAGGTGTTGTTAATGGGCATTTTATATTGATTTTAGATACATAATTTACTAAACTTTTGTCCATTTAATGTTTAAATTGCTCTAATTAAGAGTCATTTGTTTTAATTTTAGGCACATATTGGATTTGGAAGTTTAAAAGCGCAAAGCAAGAAAAGCTTCTTAAAAGCAAGGTAGCTGGACAAAAAAAAAGAAAAATGTTTAGCCCAAAATGACGTGATATAGAGAGGGAGAAAAGAAGAAATGATGCAGCTCATGACTTAACAGAAACGAAAATGTTTCAGTCAAAAAAGAAAGGGTTTTGTGTTTGAATAAAGAAGAAAGGACCGAAAACCCTTATCTGACACATCAATAAATAGAAATAGAGAAGAGAGGCTGGCGGGTTGAAAAGAGAAAAGAGAGTGGCGGCTGGGAAAAACATGAAGGCTGGTGAAAAAGGCAGAGAGGCTAGCGGTTACATTGAAAAAAAAGAAGACTGCGTTAAAAAACAAAAGAAAGTGGCAGTAAGCTAGAAAGAGCATGAGAGAGGGTTGGGGTAGAAATCATGAACAGTGAGGGGTGGACCAAAAACCCTCCATTTAAATGTTCACATCAACTATAGTAAGAAAGAATAGAAAACATAAAGGGCTGGTAGCTGTAGCATGAGGAGAGAAGCTGGTGATAGAAAAAGATAGTTACAACATGTTGGAAAAGAAGAGACTCCTTGGACAACAGCAACCATCTCTCCTAAAGACTATATATTGGGTGTTCTTAATTTTTTTGTTCCTTAATTGTTTTTATTTTGTGGATTTAATCAATGCAAATATATATTATGACCATGGTTTGTGTTACATTGATGAATATGTGTAAGTAAGTTTTCTTTGGTTGAGGTTAGGATTGATGTTGGATTAGGACAGTTTTTGTGGTATTACTATATTTTCTTGATTGAATGCATATTTAGCCTAATTTAAATTGATCAACTAGATTAAGGCCTTGGATGATTGAATGCCATAACTATTGGGATTTGATTTGTCAGAAAATCGATCAAGCTACATACTTGAGGCTAACGCATAGACCAACCATAGAATCTTGTATGAGGATACCTAAGATTAACGGACTTAATTTTAGGCTTTTTGCATTGAATGTTTTCTTTTTATTCCAAATTATCTATGAACCAAGTAGGTAACTTGGATTTAAAGGAGGAAAGAATTATTATGAATATTGGGTTTAACTTGCTTAAGTGAAGTTAGTCCTAAGTCAATCCATCATTACGAGTTTTAGTGCCGAATCCAATTGAAAACTGACACCTTAGCCAAATTTTGTCATTTAATTAAGTCTAATTGCATTTAGTTCATACTTTGCATCGTGCATATTTTCTTAATTTGCTTATTTTATTTCATTTTCAAATCAATCAATTCTTGATCGTCTGAATAATTTTGCATCGTTTAATTTAATTGTCTTGCGTGTTGGAATCCCTTGAGTACGACATCCGGTTCTTACCATTTTCTATTACTTATCAACGAGGTACGCTTGCCTTTAGTTTGGTCTAGATAGAACTTAATTTGTATTGTTTGGTTTAGACCACAACACGTATTTATCCAACACTCACCCAAATGTCTTTGTCCGTAAGTAGTACACTCTAGCAATGGAGTCATAGTGTTGCAGGGTTTTTAGGCCTAATGGGTGACCCAAAGGATCCCTGACTAGATGATGCTCCTCTATTAAACCTCCTATCGTCTTTCCATTTTGATTTAATTTTCCTTGCTGAGCCCTAGGATGAACTAACTGATGCGTTATGCTTCTATTATGATCTTGAACTCTGAGTGATTGCTATCATGTTTCTCTCCACGTTAATTGCAGCTTCCTTATAATATGTTTGGGAAGCCAAGGATAGATGGATCCATAATCTAAAACTCAAGTTGGCAGTGAACCTCTTGCACTTCTGCTCTTTACTGTCAATAAACAAAACATTTACGACAAGTTCTAAAAATTTCTTCTTATAATCCGTCACTGACATTGAACCCTACTCTAGACCAAAAAATTCCTCTACCTTAGCATCCTTATAACTATGTGATTAGAAATTATCGGTGAACTCTCTAAAACTCTTCCCATGAAACTGCATCTAGATGTCGTCTCTCAATGGCCTCCCACTAATCCTTCACCTAGAAGGTGGAAAAAACAACTCTTTGCTCATCCATGCATCCCACAACTCTATATATTTTCATAACCTAGTTTAAAGATGTGAGTGTACTCTTGAGATCTTAACTCCCATTAAAAGTATTTGCACCTAATTTACAAATGCACTCGATCGAACATCCTGAAGCTTCCGTATTCTTACGTGGCTGCCACATTGCCATGACTAGTATCCGAGCCATCTGTTTTGCACTAAAGTTCACTATGGTCAATTTTGCTGATCCTAACGATTTGGAATGGGACTGGTTCATCAAGGCACTCGCTGAGTCTGGCATGTGGTCATCCTTCCGTGCTGAAGCTGTCTTAGGTGCTGGAGCCGTTAGAATGGCTTCTTAGGACGTCCACGGCCTTATTTGTGCATCATGCTATGTATTCAACAAAACATGAAAATGTGTAAAACTTTCAATTTCTGAAACCATATGCATGTAAATCACAGCATTATATTGGTCACCTCACTTTTAAAATAACGTAAAAACATTTTGTAAATTCATTAAACAAAAAGGAGTCAACCTATTTTGTAAACGAAGCTTTGATACCAATATTGACAGGCCCTTATCTTGAAAGGACTAGGCGACCTGCCCGACACCCCACTGGGGCCCTCTAATCAATATCTAATCCAGTTAGAAAGTTCTGTGGAACTAAGCCTATTGCCCTTTTTATCAAAAAACTTCACTCAACATTAATAAATGTAAACAATAGAGTTTTTTTAAACTCATTTTACTAAAAATTTCAATAGTATAACAGTTGCATTTTGACATCCCCAAAATTTTCAAAGTCCTAGTAAAAGTTTAAAACACTTCTGTATTCATACTAAATTCTCCACTAGAAGTTTTGGACTTCACGTCCACTCACAAACAATCTCAAACAATTACATCAATTAATTTTAAAAAAGGCTAAAACATGCTCATGCATTTAATTTAAAAACATTTATATATAAGCCTTGTTTTCACAAAAATATATTTCAAACATAGTTATGGATATGTAACAGTTCTCGAAATGTAATTATAAGGCAAAAATGCGTACACAACAATACGTGACGAAATAAACTACTTATGAGGTGGAGTCCTTATTATTGAAGACCCTGAGCGTGCACTTGGAAGGTTGTATTTTAAAAATAAAAAATAGAGTGTGAGCTAAACGAGCTCAGTAAGTGCTAGATTTTCTATTCAAATCATATTTAACAACTTAAACCTACCAAAAACAAATTCATTTCATATCGTATCGTACAATACCAATATAAAACATATATGTTTACTGAAATCAAATTCTTAATTTACTTTTAAAGTAAATAGTGACGAAATTATTATTGTTAAGAATTTTCTTCCACAACATAGCCCACCACTAACTTCTTTGCCACACAGTACCTACAGGAATAAACTCACAAAGTTGGTTCTACATCCCTTACCTGCAACTAGTTAACTACAAGTTACTGAGCTGGTTCTACATCGTTTACCCGTACTAGGTTAACTATTATATATTGATAGTTATGAAACTATTTCTACATCACTTATCTGTAACAATTTTAGCTTGCACTAAATATACTCCATACATGTAGAGGGCAAATCACTAGACTACTAACAACACAATACCATCTGCTATGAACTGACGCCCCCTAGACACTACCATGCATGATCAGATTATTTTGACCAGTATAATGTGTATAAATCTAATGGTATACCATAGGCTAAAAATTTATTTCCTCTTTATCAACAAATAACATCATTTCAATGTAAATTCAAATCATATGAAATTTAACTTTCAAACTAAAATTCATATATTGCTAAATCATAAACATGTACTAGCAATATTCGATTGTAACATATCATTCACATGAAACTCAACATAAATATTCACTTCATGATAAAATAAAAACCATTTTCATAAAATCAAATTAAAAAATACACTAACTGTTTTGCACTCACGCGTTCTGTGCCTCTCCTTTACCTACAAAAATCGCATTTCGCTCAGGCATTTATTTCCAAATTTGAAAATAATGCATTAAAACTATAAATTCACTTTAACTGAAATTGAGATTAGTATTTAATAGCATAAAAAGTGCACTAATCATATTTCTGCTTTAACTTTCGTAAACTAATATATTGTTCTCTGTGTCAAAATCCAACTTCAAAACTTACCTAAATACCATCTTTTACCCATTCTAACTTATCAATTTCTTCAAAAACACTATCTCACCCAATTAATTCACCATATGGCCGAATATATAATACTATAAATGCTAATTTTTTCCTTTTGATTTTCACAATAATTCGAACTTCTTTACTTTCCACATATACTCCATATACTTTTTTTTTCCAAATAATAACATAACACTTCATTTAATAATTCCGATGCCACAAATACACTTAATGACCATCCTTAATCACATTCACATAGTGATTACATCATAACCATACTTTTATACCAAAAATGCCCTTAAGGATAAACTTAACTTATTTTACATTAAACTTTTTCAATTCAATTACATTTGATTTCTAACACTTAAAACCAATTTCAAACTAATTCTTTGTCATTTCTTTACTTCATTAGCATCAAAATCATGTTATGAACATCATAAAACATCAAAATAAAATTTTGGATCATATCACACTAAAAACCCTAGCTATGGCTGATTCTTTCAAGCTTAATCTCTTAGGTTACTTTCTTGTTTTCAACCTTAAATGCTTCCAAACTTATTATCTACTCCATGGCAACTCAACAACCATTGATTTCAAATAAATCCATCCCACCCAAAAACCCACAAAACTAACAACTTAAGCTAGGAAAACTTACCATCTTTCAATCTGTTGGGTACTTGATGAATACCAAGACTTCTCCAAATAGCCATCAAAATCCATGAAAAATCAACCGCCCCCTTCTTCCTCTTCTTCTTGGTCGACGTTCACCTTTGATTCTCTTTTTTTTTTTGCTCTCACGGTTAACTCTGCTAAAATGAGGCAATTTATCTTTTTTTTTCTTTTTATTCTTCTTTAGTGCATTACACATGTCACTCTCTAATTGGTCATCACTAATGACTCATTAATCCACTAACACCCTGTAAACGGCCCAATCGCCCTTAATGAGTTTAATTCGCTTACTAACCTAATTAAAAGTTGAAAATATTTCATAACCGTTTTATCGTCATATTGACCATGAAATTCTCTAATTAGGCTCAATACTTACTGAATGGGTGCTTTTAAAAAAATCAAATATGTTTTAAAATCATCAATACCCAATATTTTCCAAAATGGGCATTTTAATCCTTAACTTCAGGAACTCTTGAAAGCTGTTGAATTGGATTTATTTTTTATTCGTCTCAGTATCATTAGACTTTAGTAGTTATTTTGGATATTTTCAATTCTTTTTGGGGATGGGTCCCCAAAAATCACTATTCAAGCAGAAATATTATTCACTAAAAATAAAAATTTTTATTTAATGAAAGGAAAAGGTTTGAGTTTTTACATTTAATACTACAAATTTATGATTTATATACTTGCGGATATCGAGAGCTCTAATACCATAAAATCTATCAAGCCTAGAGCTCAAGTTCACTTGCTAGACCTATGACAAATTACTAAGTTAGGCTAGCAACTTGTTATTGTAGTATTTTAAATTTCGTACCGTACCAACTGGTACATACCGGCTGAAAATTGGTACAAAATTTTATTTTAAAATACCGGTCGTAAATATTGGTCGGTATCAGCCAATTTTGCCTAGTACTGGCCGTTATCGACTAGTATTTAAAATACCGGCCAATATCATAAATTTTAAAAAATATAAGGATTTTTTAGCAAAATTTTTAAAAATTTTCAAAAACTTTTCCCTCCCATGTTATTTAATAATTTAATTTAAATTAAATTATTTACAATTTTATTAATAATTATTTTTAATTAATTAAATATGTAATATTAAATTAAAATTGTTTAAATTATTATTAATAATTAATATATTAAATAATATATTTAATTAAAATTAAATAATATATGTTTTTTCAGGTTTAATTTTTAATTGGTTGTTTTCTTATCATAAATTCTTGTTGTAAATTGTAATAATTAGAAAGTTAAGGATGTTTATTTTTTTATTTGATGTTTTAATGTAATTATTATTTATTATATGATAAAATTGCAATATTTCAAATATTTTGTATTGTTCTTAATTTTATACTTGTACGATGCTAATTGTCTTTTTTCATATTAATTGTGGTTATTATTTATATGTGAAATATATGAAAATTATCGTTATTTCATATTAATTATGGTTATTATTTATTAATATGATTTTTGAAAACATAGTTGATGTAAACTTATAAACTATACTGCACAACCATACAATATAACAATGAACTATTTTGCGATTTTTAAAAAAATTTAGGGACTATTTTATAAATTTAAAAAATTACCTGAAACAGTACACGATATTGACCGGTTCTGATACAGTACCGTATCAAAGTCCAATCCGATAGCAAGTCCAGTACGATATTCGCAACATTAATTCCTATATATAATCTAGTGTAACTATTAATTTTTATTTAATTCTAGTACCTCATCCTTCTTATTCTTCTTCATCATTATCATCATCATCATCATCATCATCACCCAGTTTAAAATCCTGAAATAAAGCGGGGTCTGGGGAGGTCTGATAGTACGCAGCCTTTCCCCTACATAGTAGAGAGGTTGTTTTCGGTAGACCCACATGCAAATGTGATAATGAAAACATGATGCAGGCTATAAAAGGTAAAAAGGGAAAAACTGGATAAGTTAAAAAGATAGTGGAAAGGAAGTAAAAAACACATACATTAGGACAAGGAAATAAATCCAGATATTAATAAATAAATAAATAGAGAAAAATAGGAAAGGGAGATAAGAACAAAGGACATACCTGATATGGAGCCCAGCTCTACTAAATACTTGATAGGCTGCAACAAATCGACTTTGCTCGTCGCTATGTGGGCTAGGAGTTCTGGCGCTGCTACCTTGTGTGTATGACAATCCTACAGGGTCCAACATTCTTGTTAGATCGTTTCCGTACATCTGTTAAAAAGAACTGCGACTCTCAAACTAGAAAAGACATATTAGACTTCCTACGCGGTGAATAGAGTGTGCGAGCATGATAGTAACCCTCGTAATACACTTACTCGAGTATCTTGTCGTACTTTAAAGGGTTTCCCTTACCCTTATCCTATCCCACCAAACTTTTCTATATCTGACCAGTTCCACTGTAAGGGCTAACTCTGACTTATCTTTCTTAACTACTTCCCTCCAGGTCTTGTATGGCCTGCCTTTTCTCCTCTTGTAGCCACTAAGAATAATTTGCTCACATCGTCTTATCGGAGCATTCGAGTGCCTTCTAATCATGTGCCCAAACCATCAAAGCCTGGTCTCTCTCATCTTGTTGGCAATACTTGTCACCTGTAGTTTGTCTTACACCACACAATTTTGGACTTTATCTCGCCTAGTAATGTCACACATCCACTGAAGCATACGCATCTTTGCTACCAAAAATTGTCTTGTATATCGACTTTTGATGGGCCAGCACTCTGCCCCATATAACATGGTTGGTCTAATCACCATTATGTAAAACTTCTCTTTGAGCTTTAAAGGGATCTTTTTATCACATAGGACCCCTGATGTGCTTCGCCATTTGCTCCACCCAGATCTGATACGATTGACTATATTGTCATCAATATTACCATCTCTCTGGATGATAGACCCAAGGTATTTAAAGCTCTATTTTTGTGGTATGACATCAGTTCCAATTGTTACTGCCCCCTCATGGACCATTTGGCTTCCTGAAAAGTTACATTCCAAGTACTCTGTCTTAGACCTGCTCAGTCTAAAACCTTTCGACTCTAACGTCTCTCTCCAACGTTCTAACTTGGAATTGGCCCCTGCCCTAGTCTCATCTAGTAGGACAATATCTTCAGCAAATAGCATACACCAAGGTACTTCTCCTTTGATATGTTTAGTAAGCTCATCTAACACTAGTGCGAACAGAAAGGGGCTTAACGCGGAGCCTTGGTGTAAGTCAATATCAATAGTAAATGCTTCTGTGTCACCCCCTATCGTCCTTACACTAGTCAATGCTCCTTCATACATATCTCTAATAACGGGTATATAGGTCGGATGGATTCCCTTTGCCTCCAAGCACCTCTATAAGATTTCCTGAGGAACCCTATCATACGCCTTCTCCAAATCGATAAAGAACATATGTAAATCTCTTTTACGTTCTCTGTAGCCTTCCATAAGCCTACGAAGAAGACGTATTGCTTCTGTAGTGGACCGACCAGGTATAAATCCAAATTGGTTGGCTGATATAGAAGCTGCTCTCCGGGACCCTCTTCTCAATTACCTTCTCCCACAGCTTCATAGTATGACTTAGTAATTTGATGCCTCTATAGTTGTGACACTGTTGGATGTCCCTATTCGCCTTGTATATTGAGATCAACCTACTCAATCTCCATTCATCTAGCATTTTGGCTGAGTCTAATATCACATTAAAAAGGCGAACTAACCACTCAATACCTATAAAACCTATCTGCTGCCATACCTCTATAGGGATCTCATCCGGCCCGAATGCCCTTCTGCTCTCCATCACTCTCAAAATTTTTGTAATTTTGCCCCTTGTACCCAGTTTGAAAAATGCTCTAATACGACATGTTCACCTAACTCTCTATTGACCGAGATGCCTTCGTTATACAAGCCGAAAAAGTATCTCTGCCACCAACTTTTGATGGCCTGTGTCTCTGTAAGTATGTGACCTGCTTCATCGCGTCTACAGTAGACTTGGTTAAGATCTTTCGTCCCACGTGCCCTATCCCGCGCCAACTTGAAAATTCTTTGTGCTTCCTTGAACGTATCCAAATCCTTATACATAGACTCGAATGCTTCTCCTTTCGCTACTGCAATTGTTTTCTTTGCTTTCTGCTTTGCCATTCTATACCTTATTTTATTGGCCACCCGCTCTGCATATGTCGTACTTGCTACTAGGTCTTTGTACGCTCTCTTTTTCGCCTTTACCGTCTCCTGAACCTCTCCCGACCACCACCAGGATTCCATCCGCTTGTCCCTCTGCCCTTTAGAGATTCCTAGGAGTTTTGTAGCAGTTTTCCTCACTATAGGGGCTACTCCTTCCCATATCCGATTTGTATCTCCTTTCATAGCCCATGCGGCTTTATACTGGATTTAAGTCCTAAAACGTTCCACCATATCTCCTTTTAGATTCTACCATCTAATTTTACGACATCGCTTAGTAAATCGATGTGTCCTCCATCTCTTAATCTCTAGATCCAAAACCAACAATTTATGCGGGGTTGATAAGCATGCGGCCGGGAGCACTTTGCAATCCTTACACCATGCTCTAACTCACTTGCTGACAAGAAATAATCAATCTGTGCCTTGGTCATGTTACTCTTAAACGTCACCAGGTGCGCCTCGTTTTTCTTAAAAAAGGAATTAGCTATCACCAGCTCAAACGCCACTGCCATGTCCAGTAAGACATTTCCACTCTCGTTTCTAGTGTCATATCCAAAACCTCCATAAGTTCCTATATACCCATCTGAGGCAGCCTCTATATGTCCATTAAAATCACCTCCTAAGATAACTTTCTCAGAGTCAGGAATTTGTCGGAACACTTCATCCAGTGCCGCCCAAAATACATGTTTTTATTGTTCGTCTAACACAACTTGCGGGGCGTAAGCATAGACTACGTGGAGAACATCCTTGTTAAGAAAATGTTTTGCCACTATAATCCTATCATTTACCCTTGTGATCCCCGCCACTTGATTTAGAAGCTCTTGGACCACTAGGATACCTATCCCATTATACTTTTGTGTATTTCCCGAGTACCACAATTTGAACCTCCCTATCTCCTTAGCTTTAGCTCCCGACCATTTAATCTCCTGAATGCAGGCTTTGTGTATCTTGTACTTATCTAAAATCTCTATTAATTCTAGAGACTTTCCCGTGAGGGTCCCAGTGTTTCAAGAGCCTATTCTCAAAATGTCGTCCCTTTTATTATGCTTGCTTGTGGCACGCACCGAACCACTGGTACAGATCCCATCGGCGTAATGAGAATTCATTCCTCCTAGCACGAGGCCCTCATGCCCTCTTAGAGTTACTAATCTAATACTTCCTTAGGAGAAAAATATAGATAGATAAAAATTCTATATAAAAGGATAAATATGGATATATAGAAGGACTAAAGTAATTTTAAAAAATAAAAAAACTAATAATAATAATAATAACAATAATAATAATAATTAAAAGTTATGCCAACCGAAGGGATCCTCAATAATGCACAAGTAATAAACAACATGAATATACAAGTATACCTTATTAGAGCATGGACAAAAGAACAATATATGAAATAAGGTGAAAATCCTCACAGAATGACCTAAATGGCAGCATCTATGAGAAATAAGAGTAGGTCTTGTAAAAGTTGAAAGCCCACTAGGAGGGCACTGAAGTGGCATGAAAAAGAAATAGTCTTTGTGTCAAGTAAAGGAAAATTCAATCGCAAGGGATTGTGGGACGATGAGGATCACACCCGTACGAGCCGATGATTAGCAAAAAATTATTCTAATAATCGTAGCAAAAAACTATTGACAATGATTAGCCAAAAACTCGAAAATTTGGCAATGTCTTCGACTATTAGCAACAATTTTGAGGCCAACTATAAATTTTTTCTCAGCGAAAAGTCCTCTTTGTAATAGTGTAATTTAGCATTAATTCCTTAATGACTTAATTGCAAAAAAAAAAGATGAGAGAATTGAGATTTTGTGCTGTTATTATGACTAATCATATAAGTCTCTCCTTTTAAAAAAAAAAGGCATAGAATAAACTTCAGCTTAATCATCGTCGAAAACACAATAAAAATAAAAAGAAAGGCGAAAAGCCTCATGTTGCTACGCATTGTTGTCTTTTGTTTTTCTTCAACAATTTAGGCCTAGGCTTCATGGGCTTCAAGAACTGGGCCTGCAATTTTACAGCCTCCCTCAGCACTCCCAGTAGCGTCTCTTCCAGCGCCGCTCCACCTTCCTCCACCGCCCCCAACCACCGCGCCACTGCCTCCATCGTGCTCACGCATCCCCCCCATGGCTCCTTCCTCAACACCAAATCTGACTCGTATATACTCTCTCCTTCCACCTCCTTATCAAATCCATCCAAACATACCCTCGTCGCGAGTTTACTCAAATACCCTTCGCTCGCTTTCACCATCTCTTTCGCATGCTTCCACGTCGCATCGAACACTATCAGAACTAAACGCCTTTTTTCGGCCTTGAGCTCCGATAAGGGAACGGCGGCCGAGGAATGGGTGTGAGGGAACAAGTAGAACATGGGCGGATGAGGCTTGTCGCCAGCGAATATGGGGTGGAGCAGGTTTGGAGTGAGGCGGCGAGCGATGATAGTAGTGGCATTGAGGAGAGATTTGGTGAGAAGATGAGCTGTGTTGTGCTTGTGTTGAGACTCGTGAGGGTGTTGGATTACTATGATCTGAGTGGACGTTGGGATCGGTGAAGATGGGATGACGTGGCAGAGACAGACGGGGGTTGGTCGGTTGCAGTTGTCGCAAATTTGTCGCCGCCGGTGCAATGGCGTCGATATTTCACCGGCGAATTCTAATTCCATTTCCTACGACCACAAAACGGCACGTCTTTACTTATATAGCCTGTGGCGTAAGAAGACAAGATCTCTGCATCAAAACGCAAAGTCGTTCATTACATTTAGTTTCACTAAACGACATCGTTCTTTTCACGGTACACTAACCTCGACGGGATTTTATTGGTCAGGTTTTGTAGGCGAAACTGAAGTTGGAAGTATGGCGACGGAGATGGCGAGTAGTACGAGTTTCGAAATTTCTCAGTTTCAACACACCCCTTTTTACTGGTACATGTAAACCTAGTATTAGTACCTTTACGTTGAGCTCTTTTATAGTTATAGATGGAATTGGAATTCTTCTTTGGGTTAGGTCTAATTTTGTGGTTTTGACTTTAAACTTATGTAGTGAGGAGAATGTGTATATGCTTTGCAAGAAGCTCAAGGATATTGGTGTAGCAGATGCTGATGGGTCTGATCTTTTCGTTGCTTTTATTTCCAATGATAAGAAACAGGCAGCTTTCTATTTGCTCCTCTTATGATTTTTCTTTTCCAGAAAAGAACGAAGTCTTGATTTCACGGAAAGAAGATCAAGAGATAGCAAATTTGTGAATATTCTATATAAAATGTTGTCAAACTATCAATTATTTTAGCTGATTAATCAAAATGATGCTCTTAGTTAACTGCTTGTTTCACCTGATTGTAATTACTGGATTGCACATTTACCTTTTGAATACAGGTCTCCTAGTACTCATTCTTTTTATTTTTGACAACGTTTATAGGTCCCATTGTGGTATCAAAAGGCTAGTAAGAGAGCAGATGGTGCTGTCATATGGGATTATCACGTTATTTGCATACAGGTGAATGCTGACTTGTTTTTCTCAGTAAGGAGTATTTGTTTTGCTCATTAATGACAAAATATACCTAACGTTCATTTGATATATGCAGAGGAAAAGAGATACTGGCTCTGCTCCTATGGTATGGGATTTGGATTCTAGTCTGCCAGTTCCTTCCACTTTAGCTACCTATGTAGCTGAAACCATCCGACCATCATTTAAGTTCTTCTCTGAGTATCAGAGGTACTATGAATCTTGTTATAAAATTGCATAAATTGAAATTGAAGTATTCGAATCAAGTTGTTTAGTGGAAAGCAGATAGCATTTCCAATTGATGAAATACGGCTTTAGCTATAGAGCTTATAACGGGCTCTTTGTTTGTGGCCTGAGGTTGAGCATGGTGGAAATGTTGTTGAAATTTCATCTATTTTTCTTTTTCTTTTGATCAATAAGAAATGGTTTATATTCTCCATATTAAGTAGTTAGTGCTCTGTTTTCACACAAATATGGTGTTTAGTTACTTCCTAATTATCTGCATTAAGTTTAGGAGCTGCGATTTTCATAATGGTTTTCTAACCCAATAACAGGTTTGTCTTTTTTGTGTTTATCGATCTCATTGCTCATCTGAGGTTGGTTTCAAGGACTTATGTCGGTTAACAGGTTAACATTTGTAGTTGCTTGACTGCTAACTAATCAGTTTGATATTTAAAATTGTTACTAAAGAACATCGTAAACTTTTCCATTTAGCATGTTTATGCTGGAGAAAAACTGGTGGATGTAAGCATGGAGAGTTACTTTTAATTTGCTTCATTTTCCAAATCCAGTTGGGTTAAGGTCTAGCATTTATGATTCAGAGTAGTAACCTGTTTCATCTAACTGATTTATGCCACTTTACTATGAAAATACGTTCTTTTCTCTCGGCACTTTCTATCAGAACTGATTTATGTGGTCACAACTTGGGTTTTCTTGAAATTCAGATTCTTTCGGATTGTGCCTGCTCCAGTGTTCCTACGTTGGTTTTCGTCAAATAGAAGTCACATGAAAGATCCTATTGGGAATTGGATTGCTGAACCTCCCGCATATGATCCCATAGTTGCTGAGGGTAAAGCTTTTCATTGATTGTCTACTTTTACTTGTGAAAATTAGTTTGCATTAAAGGATCTTAGGAGTAGTATGGAACCTCATAATGGAAGTTTGTCACTATTCAAGCACAGTTATGTGCAATTTCACGGTTAAGAGTCTAGAACTAATGAAGTTTGGCACATCTATATACCCTCATGATGAGAGTTTGGAACAAATAAAGTAGGCTTTATAAGCGCCATCCATCTTAAGAGCATGATGCAAGCATTCTTCTTTGTAGTTGCATGATTCTTGTTTGTTCTGGTTTTCATCTGGGTTTTTTCTTTTCTTCTATGCCTGAATCCTCGTGAGAAAAATTCATACTAAAGAAATTCGGTGTCACAATTGTATAGCAGTGCACTTAAGTCTGACTCATTGAGAAGTAACGTCAATAAACTGAAAAAACAGAAAATTTGGCCAAACATAAAGAGGAGCATGAACCTGTTATGCGGTTGCCTGTAATTCGTAAGTCAGAACATGGGGGCCTGTTAACCATCTTAGATGTCCATAGCTATAGTTGAATGCATTTCAGTGTGTATGATTGAACAAACACGTAAACTTGTTTTTTCTCTGTATAAGCAGATGGAACAGTGCACAATTTGAACGAGTACACGGAGATCCACGCTCATGATGTGGTGGGAAGTGTGGGAACAGACATGATAGTTTCATCATTGACCCAGAAATTTGGCATGGTTATAGGTGTAAGTCAGGTAGAGGAGTTTTTTTCTAAAGTTTGGTGACGTACAAATGAAACGGATGAGGTTTCACATAAATGAGCTAGCTACATGTCATGATATAAGAAGACCTTGCCTACTAATCGCGGAACAATTATTAGTTACACAAAGTATCAACGCGATCTCATTCCAAAAAAGAAAAAAAGTGGCTATATCTGCAATGAATGTACTGCTACTATGCCATAACACAACTTATGAACGATCCTTTGACCTAGATGATAAGGCTGATTACAAAGACCATAAACCCACCAAATGTGAGATGAACTGCGACTGAACCAGATAATAAGGCTGATCGCAAAGGATGTGACCACTTGCAAAATCAAGCTTCATCTTCGTTGTCCGAGAGTAAACAATCTCCAATTTGCTTCCTGCAAGCAGAAAACGGTTCCTATAATTTAAACAGGGACTGAAGGTAAGTGTCGTCCCCTAAAATAAATTATTAAAGAGAAGAACATTGGGTGGCATGCAAAGATCGTATTCTGCACGCCAACATAGAAGTCACTATAATCCTTGTTTTCTAAAATTCTAAATGCAGGTTATAATAACTTCAGACAGTTTCTCACCTAAATAAACTGATATTACCACGGTTGCCACTTTTTGCTCGGGAAACCAACTGCTGGGGTAGAAGCAAATAGAACTGCTCCATCAATGTGGGGTCCTTGGGTAGGATCTGAAACTTGCAGCTTGAGCAACAGCAAAAATTAAATTTTGAACTTTGGGAACTGTCATGAGCACTCGAACTCAATAATTCAGAATTATCGCGTGGGCTATTGCAGATAGGGCAAAAGAACTCGGAAGAAATAGACTCCTTGGGCTTCTGATTGTATCTCTTTATACGTCTTTGGGTAGGCAAAGGCATGTCGCAATCATTAATCTCAGGAATCCTGTTGAAATGGAATGCTTGAAGCTTCCCTGCAGTTCGAACAATTGTGGACTCTCGGGAAGGATTTTCTTCCTGAAATCCAAAGCCTCTCAGTGGCAGTTGTTTAGCATTCACTTCTAAATAAAACAGTAACGGCGTTGCAAAATAGTGATTCTTCCTACAAATTTACTTCTTATTTTGGTACATCAGAGACTAGCTTACAAATTTATGCAAAACCATTACAAACTTCAAGCAAATGAAAGTTACTCCCAAGCTGAAAAATAAATAATAGTCCACTTCAAGGGATGAGATAAAAGTGCATAAGAAGTTTATTATCCAGAAATAAGAACTAATAACCTTTAATTTTGCAAGATTAATATTTCTTACCTGCAATAAAGTCACAAATGAAGAAACCAAACTATTGATTCCAGCACGACGACTGTTAAGCAACTCTACAGTCCTTAAACTGCCCTGTCGCGATGAGAACTGAACCATCATTACTGTCGTAGACAAGATCTTACTCAAATCTTTACAGATGTCTAAAGAATCATAGCATAAAAAAATGTTTTGATCTATAAGCTAAATGAAATGATCTGAATCACTAACCCATCAAGCAAGCATAGCAAGTTCAGCTCTTGTGCTGTACAGTCACGAAGTGGAAGTACCACTGGGATCTCCCATCTTGCATCCACATATTGAATATCTGCTGATAAAGAATATCCTTGGCCCTATGTTTTAAAATAAACATGCTTAATATAACTAAAGATGATTACATCTCATAAATGTTTTTGAAACCAATGACAAAATGTTACATCTATCCCTATTTCCTTCAAGATAAAGAACAAGTTAGGTAAATGATTAGAATCTCTTCCCATAGTAAATGTAATAAAATCCCAGATTACCATCTATCCTATTTCTTGAACTAAATTCCTAGTTCTTCAACTAAATTCTTATATTGCTCAAGGTTTTAGGAGTTCTAGCACAACACACTTGAAGATTATTTAATAGGTGCAATACAGTGAAAAATAGGAGTTACAGAGAAATGACACCATCCATCTTTAATTGGAAGCTTTTTGATAGTTACAAGTAGTCAAATAACATTCCCCATGATCCAGATCACACAAAAGGATCATGGGCTCCTGAAGCACCACCTTAGGTGATCCACCTTCCCTTGATTGCAACATGGCACGTCAAGGTTTATCAGGAACCTGTCATGCCAGCTGACTACAGTTTGAAGAAACTGCTAGAAGGATGGTTTAAGTCTGTTATGCTAAAATGTCAATTGAGAAGTTTCATGATGGGCGACAAACTATTCAATTCCAACTTGTAGAATATCTACTTTTACTTGTGTAACAAATAAATCACAAAGTGTCATGAATGAATCCGGGCAAGAAGTAGAAAGTCCAACGAATTTTATGTTGCTTTAAAGTACCAAGCAAAAGCCTTAACTCATTTTCAGTAATGATTACCTTAGTTCACAGTTAACAGTACATGTAGGTTGGAACAATCAAAGTCTCCTAATTCCAAAAACAGAGGGCACATTTAGATCCTGTTCTCTAGGACCATGATGAGCATCAATAAAGTCAGCCAATGTACATGAAAGGAATGGTTTCCAACTAAACACATGCCTATCCAGTGAAGAACATCTAGCAATTTTCCTCTTAATAATTGACCCCTTTCATTATGAAACCAAATATGTCTACAACAAAATAATAAACCATAAAATATGTGCCACTTAAACAAACCTTCACTATTGATGAAATGACATGACAAGCAATACTTGATGTGCATGATCCTAGAATAAGCTTGTTGTACCCTTTTTCAGAAGCAACCTGCCATATTAACAAAATATTCTGCATGAGAAGCCACCTTTCATCTACCTTAAATTGAATGAAGTGTCACACAGCGCAACCTTTTGCAGGGCCAGCATGCGCAAATGCAGGATAAGATCTTCTTTGCCAGTTACATCACTGACAGCATCTAATAATTTTCCCAATCTATCCTTCCCACCACTTAAATCTGAAGGGTAGATATCAGTTATTGGAACAATATGAAGTGGCTTTCGAGGTAGAGGTAGATTATACACAATTGATTTGATTTCTTGGATTGCTTTATCATATTTGTTAGAAGCTACTGGATAGATTGCACTTTCATCAATAAATGCCACCCCAACACCAAACACTGGTAATGATCTATCCCTACTAGCCTCAAAATTCTTCTGTGCTCTGTGCTGCATCTCATGTACAAACTGTAGAACCACACTGCAAAAAATCATGTTCGTTCAGAATATGAATTAACCACTAAGAGCAACTTATCTGAACAGAAATCTCCCTCCATTAACCACAATAGAAACAAATTATAAATTTAAGTACCAGATAAAGAAATAATGGAATATGTCATGAATCAGAGTTACAGTGAATATGTATGCTGAAATAACAATGAAAGAGCAAACTATTGGCCTATGAAATGTTCCCATGCAACAGTAAAGAAAGTCCAAGAACTAGTTTATGATTTCTATTCCAGGCTAGGATGCGTTACTTTATATCTACAAAGCAATTTAAAAAGACGAAATGCACTCTTCTAAATAATCGGAAAACACAGGCATAGATAAAAAGGATGCTTAAACGCACAGAAGGGTAAACACCCTGATCACATAACATGTCCAAACTAAGGATAGAAATAGCCAACCAACTCTTGTCAACACCTGACAACAGACCTTTAAAATCATGAAAGAGAATTATAAGATAACGACAAATGGGTCTAGATAACAGCGTATATGTAACGCAAAATGAATTCTCATTTGGGTATATTGGAAAGTAATCAATATCGAATCTTTACACAGTAAACCAAAAAAATACATCAAATTTAGAACGAGATAGAATAAAGAAGAAACCTTGAAGCAGAACCGCCGGAGAAGGCAACAAGGACATTATCAGAAGGAATAATCATAGCATGAGAAACAACAGAAAGCCTGAACTTTCCATAAAGATTACTCCTAAAGCAATCCCCACAAAATTTCCCTGCATCTCCACCATTTTCAGCGGAAGGAGAGCCACCAGCAGATATGGTTTGGTTCGTTTTGCATTTCACGCATGGATTCGGCTGCTCCCCTTCTACAGATGTTCTATTTTTGCTAGTCTCTGTTGGAACCTTATCTCGTGGCTGTTCACCTTCGTTGTTGATGTTGTCTTCATTCCTGAAGCAACTGGACTGGCAAGTAGAAGAGTTGCAAGCCATGGCGGAGCTAAGAAGCGTTTAGGTTTCTGCTCCTCAAACCCACTCCTAATGCTTAGTAAATTGTCATTGCGTACTTTAGTTTCCTAGAGACTGGGGTTGTTGACGGCCACGTCACCTCGCTGAGGGCAACAGACTGCTTATATTTTAAAGTCGGAAAATAACAGTCATCTCATTTTTCATTAAAAAGAAAGAAAACTAACGCTTTATATTTTAGAGAGATCACAAATTAAATAGTGTTTAATTTTTAAAAATTTAATTTAATTTATCAAATCCTACGTAAATATTTATCTATTAATAACATCAGTAAAAATAATGTTTTGACCTAATTTATATAAATTCTAAAAATAGTCATTAAATTAAAATTTTTAAAAATTAAAAATTACAGGATTAATATTTAAAAAACATGTTATCTCTTTTTTAAGGTCAACCACATAACCTCTCAAATGATTTTATTAAATTTATTTCATGAAAAATTTTATCCATTTGTTAAGTTTTATTATTAATTTTCATCGATCCAACACTTTTAATACGCGTCATATTTTAAATAAACAACTATGACATAAAGAATAATTGTAAATAAATAAATTTCAAAAATAATATATACCAAGCATATTAATCAAGTGATTTATTAATTTATTATTACTTATATTAAAACATAATCTTATTATTTACTAATTTGGTAATATTTATTAAATTAATATGAACATAAATTAATTATTACGTAACAATACCAGTAAGTAAAAAAATAATTTCATATTGTTATTTATAATTTATGTTTAAAAAATTAATTGATGTTTATTCATAATGACTGAAATTATAGTTTTTATTTTATTGAATTGTATTATTTACATATTGTTAGTTAAATAAAATTATAAATAAATATGTTATATATAATATAAATTTATTTTATGAATAGTTAATAATAAATTAGTTTATCATATTTTATAATATATTAATTACTTTAAATTGATAGTAAATTAATTCTTTCATTAAAATTTTATTTTATTATACGATAATACTGGAAAAAAGGTGATTAATATGTTATATAACTTATAATGATAAAATAATTCTATTTTATTTATTATTTATACACATTTTATTTATAATTCTCTCAAGGAGGAAAAAATCGAATTTAAAAAATTTATTGATTAAGGAATTAAATATGAAGTGTGAGTATAAGTTTTCTTTAGACACTGAATCTTTTTAGAAAATAGATTTTTCAAAAATAAACTAGATTCATCTTTAATGTATCTACCTCTTTTACCAATGATATAATTATTAATAATGAAGAAATAATAATAGCTTTGAAAAGTTTATTAATAAATGAGAACTTCAAAAAGTTTAGGCATATCAAATTTATCAAAAAAAACTTGAAAAGTCGCATTATACTATTAAAATAAAAATACATATATTTCTTTACCAAAATCTTTTGAAACTATTTTTTTTTTTTTAAAAAGTCCAATTGTCTCCTAATATTTTGTAAAAAGTTTAAGATAACCTATATCGATATTTTTAGTACTAATTTGCACCCTGATTTCTATAATTTGGCATGGTTTGCACTTAGAAACATAACTTACTTAGGTTTTTATTAAATCTCTATCGCGGTTATGTTAAGTGACATATGACATGTTAGTTGTGTAATTCTCACCACATTAACACTAATGTGGCATACTAGCTCGTTAATTTTTTATATATTGTCAATTTTAATTATTTTAATTTTTAAACTAAAATATACTACATTATTTTTATAAATTAAAAATAAAAATTTTAACAAACTCTAAGTTAAGAATGCCTAGGTTCCCCGACACCTAAAATCTATATGCTTTTTCCGACTTCCTCGACACCTAAAGATTCGTTAGCTTTTTCCAACTTCCTGGACACCCAAATTCTCTTTTAATCTTTACACCCTAAATTGGGTGGCTTTTGAAAAGCAAATGGATGAATGATAAAGCCATAAAAACCTTTAAAGCGGATAACAAAGTGGCATTTCTAAAATAATAATAAAAGTGAAAGAAACGCGGATTTTGAATCTATTGGGCCATTATCTTAAGGAAGATTTAAAAAGAAAGAAGGCTAATAAAAAACAAAGAAATCTACACAAATGAAACAACTTAAACTTAGATGATAAGAAATATGAAAGCTATCAAAGTTTTCTCTCAACTTCTTGCTTTGTAACTAGTAAAGAAATAAAAATAAAACATTAAAACCCTTATTCATTTTTATTGTTTTTACATGATGTTTATACGTTAGATTCTCCTGACAATTCTAGTTTTTAGAAGCTTACATTACCTTCTTGTGCTTCTATTTCCTTATTTAATGTGAACCTCGAGCTAAAAACTACCTAAGACCCTAATCACAAGGAATTAGAACCCCTAAGATCATCTTCAGTTCGAGAAAGGAAACTTGATCCAAACCAAATCAACTTACTAGAACTAAAGTTATTAGAATTTTGATCACTACAAATGGCCTTGGTAAGATTAAATTAAGTTCTTGTTGAAGAACCAAGAGGAAATTTGCACAAAAGTGCAGAAAACTCTCAACTTGAGTTCTACATTTATGATGCTAGAATTTTATCAATAAGACAACTTTTTATAGACATAAAATTCCTAGGAACTATAATCCTAAAACGAAAAGAAAACTAAGGTCCTAAAGGAACTTTCCTTAACAAGTGTAACAAGGATTCAAGCACTAACTACTAATACTACTAATACTACTTTAACTATGGCTAGGAATCCTATTTCACTTCATATCCTTAATATCATAAGGAATTCTAATCAAATCAGAAATTAAAGGAACTATAATTAGAGAAATTAACCCCATAACAAGTCTTAACCCAAATATTAGGAAACTATAAAATAACTAGAAAACAATATTAACATGGTTTGGGCTTTTTAATTAAGTAAGTTAAAGCCTAATTACAATAAAAACATGCTAACTAATAACACAAAACAAACTAAATCCCTTAAATATATCTTAATTATGTGAATTGAGCTCCATTTAACTCAAAATAAGTAGCCCAAGTTGTTAAACATTCTCCAAACACTTTTCTTCATGTATTAAGCATATTTCATCTTCAATAATGTTATAAAAAGGGATTAATCTTAGCAATGCAACTAATTCATTTTGAACAGCCTCCTTTTCTTGCATCTCTATGATTAATCCTTACAAACCTATCTTCATGTATTTGGTCTTTGCCTTAGTCATTAAACTTTTTTTTTTTTGCAAATGATCATAAGAATGGTTAAAAATAGGTGCTAATGCAATTTGATATCCGTCATCCCTCCCTCCTCAAAAGGATTCGTCTTTAAATTACCTACATTATACAAAGATAAATCAGCAACATTAAAGTAGCACACACATTACCTTAAGGTAGGAAATCTAGTTTGTAGGCGTTGTCGTTGATCTTCTTTAACACTTAAAAGGGTACATCTCTTCTAGGTTGTAACTTAGACTTCCTATATAAGTATGAAACCTCTCCTTATACATATTAACCCAAACCTAATTTCCAAGTTAAAAAACAACCTTTATGCACCCCATATTGGCTTGCCTGGCATATTGTCCATTTTTTCTCTCTATGTTAACACGATCCTTAGCATACAAATTGCTAACAAAATCTACCTTATGCTTACCATCTAAATTAGTATGTTCATTAGTAAGAAAAGGTAAGATATCCAAAAGAGTTCAAAGATTAAATTCATACACAATTTTAAAAGGAGAATAAGAGATAATTTAATAAACTGACCAATTATATGTAAACCCAACATAAGACAAACATTTTTCACATTTTAAGTTTTTTTAATGATAACACGTAATAAAGTAGTAAATGCCCTATTAACTACTTTAGTTTGTCTATCTATTTAAGGATATGCAATAGTAGAAAAGAAAACTTAATTACTAACTTATTCCATAAAGTATGCCAAAATGACTTTAAAACTTAACATGTAATACTGTAATAGGCAATCCATATAAAAATACTATTTTCTTAAAGAACAAATCAATAATTTATGTTGCATCATTATTTTTAGAACATGCAATGAAATGCATCAGTTTACTAAACCTATCAACAATAACAAATATGTTATTGTTCATTCTCAACATAAGGAAAAACTTGATCCACGTTCTCTTCAATGCATTTTTATTGGGTATTCTTATGCAAAAAAAGGGATATAAGTTTTCCATCTACCTACTAGAAAAATTATATTTCAACAGATTTTATGCTTAATGAAATTGAGTTTTTTTAAAGTATTCATATCTTTAGGGAGAGAACTGAAGTGAAGATACAACAAGGGGCTTATTTTTTCTTGATTTTTCTACTTGGCCTATTCAATCTATTCCTTTCAAGTCAACAATAGTTATTGAGTTGCCTAAGTCATGCGGAATGATGAAGGTTAAGGAAGAACAAGTTTGACAATTGTGGGTTTATTCTATAAGGCAAACATAAATCCTTTAACATGTGCACATATAATCTACATCTCTAATGCCTATTTAAACACCTAAAATAGATTCCAAACCTATTGAGGCTATCACACACAAATTCACCCTCTCAACCAACTAACAAACCAAGTGATATTGACCTAATAATCGCTCTTAGGAAATCACTAGCACTTGCACAAAATACCCATTTCACCTATTTATGACTTACCAAAACCTATTCCAAATTCATAAGTCTTCATTAGCAATCTTCACACTTCTTTTACTATAAGAAATCCATTTGAGAAATTAGGAAACAAGAAGAAGTATGTTATGAAAGTGGATATGGAAGCTCTAGAAAAAAACAAAAATATAAGATTTGGTTACATTTAAACCTATGGTATTGATTATCCTAAGACATTTGCTATTGTTGCTACGATGCATACATTATTAGTGTTATAATTATTGGCTAACAAATTAAGGTGGAACTTACAAAAATTTAATGTAAAAGCCCTTTTCTTCATTATAATTTAGAAAAGAAACATTATACGGAAGTTCCTTCTAGTTTTGAAACTAAATAAAGAAAGGTATGAAAGTTATAGAAAACCCTTTTACAAACCTAAGCAATCATCGATAGCTTGGTGTAGAAGATTCTCTAAAGTAATGAATATCATAGAGTATAAATAAAATCAAAGAAATCATGCTTTATATATATGACACTCAAAGTTAAGGAGAGTGACAAAGTTACTAGTATATGTGAATGATATCACAAAGACATGCAATAATATAGAGAATAAACACCATTTAAAAGGGTGTCTAGTAAGAGATTTTGACAACAAGGAACTTAAAAAGTTATAATACTTTATAGGCATTGAATTGGTACATTTGAAATATTTATTTCAAAATAAAAGTTCATGCTTGAATTATTAAAAGAGATAAGTTGCTTAGGATGTAATCCAGTTGATACACCCATTGTATTTAACTATAGATTCTAAATTCTTTGGATGATTCCATAATAGATAAAGGTTCTTATTACAAACTTGTTGAGAAGTTAATTTTTTTAGTAAATAAAATGCCAGATATTGGATTTGTTATGAGCATTGTCATTTAATTTATGCATTATCCCAAAGAAATGTATGTCAAACAACACATCAAATTTTAAAATACTTGAAAGGTAACCCTAGGAAAGGAATCTTTTTCAGGAAAGGAGAAAGTATGACTTTAGAGGCCTATAATGAAACTAATTATGTTGGTTCTTTAGTTAATAGAAAATTAACATCTAGCTATTGCACTATCTTGGGCATTAATCTTTTAACATAGAAGAGTAAAAAAGCAGAACATAGTAGCTAGCTTAAGTGCAAAATCTAAGTTTAGTTTTATGGCACATGGAATTGAGTTACTATGGCTAGAAATAGTTTTTGAAGATTAGAAAATAAAATGGGAAGGCTAAATGAGATTATACTGTGCCAAAAAAATTAGCAATTAGTATTGAAGATAACCTTTTGCAACATAATCAAACAAAACATATTGATATTTATAAGCATTTTATTAAAGAAAAACTAAATAGTAGCTTCATCTGAACTTTATTCTTCTCAGTAAAAGATCAATTAGAAAATGTACTCACAAAAGGATTGTCAAGTATTATGTTTCGAGAAATTGTTAGAAAACTTAAACTGGAAGATATCCATTCACTAGTTTAAGGGGGAGTGCCAAATAATGTGTTTTGTGGTATTTAATATAGGTAACATTGTGATTATAAAGGATTTGGTGTAATCCATAATCTTTAGAAATTTTTTAAAAATGTATATACTAGTTAGGAAGTAAATATTTGATAGAGATTAACATCCCATTTATAGGGGT
>JANZXP010081727.1:0-29082 GCA_027576715.1 Erythroxylum flavicans
TTCTTAACCAATTCTATACATTTTATTATTATCAAAACATAGAAGGATTTTATTTGTCAACCACCATTGGTCCAACATATGAAGAAGCCTTATTTGAAGAAATTCCAAAAGCCAAGAGGTCGAAATCAAAGAAACACAAGAAAGGAGAGTCTTCAACGTCAGTCAAGCTGTTTTTGTTAATGGAAGATGAAGCATGATACAAAATGTGCTACAAGAAGCAAAAGGTGGTTACTGGATGCATTTTGCCTCCTCTGCTGTTCGATGACAATGTTATTCCCATATCTTCTTATTTTCTTACTGTTGGTTGGGAAAATTATTTGAATTTGAATGAGACTGTGCGTAATGATTTAGTTAGATCATTTTATGCACAAATGAGAAAAGATGAAATCGATGGGAAGTTGGTAACCATCTTTTGGGTATATGAGTGTGAAATCTTGATTACTGAGGAAATCTTAGGAAACATACTAAATATAATTCCCATAGGCAGACCTTCCTTGTCATAAATGGGACATTACTGATCTTGATTTGGGAGAAGTTGTGAACTTTATCTACTTACACACTGAGAATGCCCCCGAAGGGAGACCCTGGTGTCAACAATTTAGACTTACTGCCACAATGCCTTGCATCAATATCTGCTACTTTAATTTTTTCAAGGAGTAGTTCAGTAGAAAGATGCAGTCTCCTCAACATATATATAATGTATAATCTTCTAAAGGGCAAGATGAACCTCTCAGCAATGATCCTGTGATTTATGGTGGACAAGGGAAGTCATAAGAATACCACTGGTGGTCTACCATACGGGATACTATCAACCAAGATTTTTGCCTATTATGGAGTGTCTTTTGACAATCTGGATTGGTATGAACGTGCAAAGTTTTGTTCATCTCTTTCCTACCAATTCGGATATAAGTTGAAAGACAATGTGTTGGTGTAGAATAAAATAGAAAGAGCAGCAGATCTTTTGGGTCTTGCCCCACAAAAATCAGCCCCTGTCACATTCCAGAGCACAAATGATCTAATCCATCAGTAATAAAAGGACATTTGCTCCAGTCAAGATCAAATGTGTGGCCAGCTCGATAGTATGCACAATCAAATTCTTGACATGTAGATTATGCTTCGAAATTTTTTTGAATCTCTTAAATAACTTTGTCGTTATTTTTGCTTGGTTTATTTTTACGTACTTGTGCTATTTTTTTGACCTTTTAGTTATTGCCCCTCTATTTTTTGATAATGACAAAAGGGAGAGTTAACGATTTACTTGCTTTTGATGATATATCTATGATATATAGCTGCTTTTGATGATATATCTGCTTTTGATGATATATCTATGATATATTTTTGCTAACTGTTGAAATATTGTTGGACTGAATTTGTGAAGTTTAAATGTGTGATATGCATATCATCTCAGTTACTTTACAAACTATAGGCTCCTTTCTTTAGAGGTAGTAAGAAAGGCTCCTTCTAATCATGACTATGAGTATAAACATATAAAGTTTACAAGTATCTTTCAAAATCCTTTATTATTTTTTAAATTTTGAAAATATACCTATTATTGCTTATCATCATCAAAAAGAGGGAGATTGTTAGCTCAAGGTTCATTATTAATGATTTTGATGATAACTATATAATATTTCAAAATTCAAATTGAATTTATTTCCTTGTATAGGTAATGATATAATTCTTAAAAGGAAATGATATCATAGGATAAATGCTTCCTTTCTTACAGGAACCTTCTTAATGAACTTACCTTACTAGAAATGATTACATAATATTCGGAAGGATTTTGCTAATCATATTATTGGAATAATTAGCTTTGATATTTTTGTTAAAAATTTTCTCTTAACTTCTGAATATTGGAAGATTCCAGCAAAGATGATATCAAAGATTTGTTAGATACAAAGTCAACTTAGAATAGAAATGAAGCAATGACTAGCTAAAGAAAATGTCTACTTAAGGAAGAGCTACTGCATCTGTGAAGAAGTCAGATTTTCGAATTCAAATACTTTAACAACATCAATATTCTTAAAAGTCATATCTATATCAAACACCTTGTGCCTTAGAAAGTAAAAACACTATATTTGAGAGACATTATTATTCCTTGAAGCTTACATTTGAGCAAACCCTATATTCATTTTTATTAAAAGCTTATAGAGACTTGTTAAACACTACGAGTGCGAAAGGTTATAGAATCTTGAAAAATATATACTTGTAAGCTTAGAGAGGCTCGTCAAAATTTACTACTTAGAGTTTTATAGTGAAATACTCAAGTTGAATACTTGGAGACTGGACGTAGTCTTCGTTATAAGTCGAACCGGTATAAATCGACTATGTCATTCTTTCTCTCTTCTTAACTTTTAAATTTCTATATTATAGTATTTATGTTTTCAATTTGCAAGAGGCTCCTTCAATTTTATAATAGACTTTTTTTATATCACAAGATGTTCCTTTTGTTTTTTAAATGATTAACAGTCTCATTTCGTTTTGAACGTTAACAGGCTCCTTTCACTTTTTAAGCGATTAACCGGCTCTTTTCATTTTTAAATAATTAATAAACTCCTTTCATTTTAATCGTTAATAGGACCCTTTCAAACATTAATAGGTCCTTTTTATCTATAGACTTATTTTGTTTAGCAGGCTCTTATCGAATTGATAGTACCTTGTAATTTTTTTTTACACACACAATTCACCCCACCCCCTTGCATGTGTTTACTTTATCATTTGTTAACATCATTAACTTATTTTTTTTACTACTTTAGGAAGGGCTCTAACTTATCCCATCATGTTAGGTAGTGCTCCCACTTCTTTAATCCACTTTCTCCAAGTTCTTCCATATGTTACCATATCATCACCTCACCTCCTGGACTAATAAGTTCCTTAATTAGCCTCCAGTAACCTAAGCTAACTTTTTCCTAATGTCAATTTTTTGTTAGCATCGCACAGTTGCCTTGTTTATTTTTAAGACTTCACCTTATTCTTTTATCAACAAAACATCCTTATGTCAACCGTGTGCCAAGCATCAACTAAGGCTCTTCAAGATTTGTATATTTTTCCAATTAATGTTACTTATCTAACATCTTATTTTTGTATATAAGTTACTCCTTCCTCCTCCTAATTAGAGATTAATATAAAAAATTTGACAGGACAATCAACCTAGTTCAATTATATGCTTTTCATTGGATGTCCAATCTTATAGGCACCCATAAATGTCTAGTACTACAAACTTTACACACCAAATGACCATTGTTGGGCAAGAGGGAAGTGTTTTAAGTCTTTTAAATTTCCAAGCTGACAATGATTAAGAATTATGTGTTGCTTAGATATAAGAATGATAATAAAATCTAATGCCTTAAGATTTTAAGTGAAGATATGAGTCTTCTTGTATATGAGTTATTCCTTTCTACCTAATTGGAGATTAATATGAATATTTTGACACGTTCAGATGGTATCAATATCAATGGACTTATATTTTTGCATATTGCTTTCCTGCCAAAACTGACATATTATTCGGATAAGACATATGCTTCTTCTAGTTATCATTTTTATGCTTTCTTTATTCTCCATTTTATGTTGGAGTTACGTAGAAATCATACTTCTTTTAAATATTATATGCAAAATCATTATCTATTTCAAGGAATACCTTTGATTTAAAATATTTTTCCAAATTTAATGAATATTGAAATAAAATGGATATGATTGCTATATTAAAAAATCTAAGGGTACAAGGAAGAAATAAAATGAATAAAAAATTGTAGTTACTAATTAAAGAAAAGTTGAAAAGGTAAAAATTAAAGAATATAATACAAATATAATTTGATCTTTAGTTAAAACATAAAAAAATAGGAAAATGGGAGGATAAGAATCATGTTTAAATTTTACATTATATTTTCAAATTCTTTTAGCCTTTATGATTTTCGTAAGTCCAACTAAGTTCCTCCTTTAATAAAACTGTCTATACCTATATCTTATTTAAGTAAATTTTCATTACTATATAGTAAAAACATAAAATTAACAAAATTTAAATCATATTTCATTTGTAGAAATTATAATTCTGGTCCAAGTACTTTAAAAATAAAGAAATTTATTTACTTTTCATAATTAATTTATTATAATTAATGTTTTGTAGTGTTTATTCAAATAAAGCTACATTGTCTTAAATTCACTTAAAATCTATGTTACTAAAGATAGAATATGAGTTCACTTAGGAGACATCAAAATCTATGTTACTAAAGATAAAAAAGTCAAGTAGCATCTCCAAAGTTCAATGTTTACGTTGTACTATCAGACGCATCAGTAAAATATTAACGAAAGCAACCTTTCAAACTGAGTTATCTGATTTTTAAAAATTTAACACTTAATTAAATGCCTTAATGGTTGGACATTGAAATGAAAAAATTTAAAAACATTTGTCACTTTTTAATTCTTTATCCCTTTATTTTCATAACACTATACTTATCACAAATTCTGAAAAAATAAATATTAATATATCCCATTCTAATACTGTTAAATATAACTTGATCTTAATCAATTGTTAAGCGCTCTTCAAAATTTAGTGATATTTGGTGTAATTTTTATTTTTATTTATTTTAAAAAATTTTAACCTTTACAATAGCATAAAAATTATGTCACATAGTTTATTTGATTATTCTTAAAAAACTGTACAAATTTTAGGGGAAAATTACAAGAATCAATTTTCTTAAAGAGATAGCAATTCAAGACAATTATGTTCTACTACTAATTGAGACACATAAATATACATTTTCAATAGGTTCATACCAATTTCATATTTTACTCAGAATAAAATATATTTGAAATAATTTACTTTCATATTTTTATTTAGTGAAATTTATGAGTGTGGTTGTCTAGGAATTTTAACATTTTTATGAGTTGTAGGATTTTTCTATTATAAATGCTTATTAAAAAAGAAAAAACAACATGATTTTTCCCAAGGTTGAGAATTTGCGGGTAAGTAAATAATTTGATTAGTAAAAAAGTTGTAATAATTATAGTTGAGATAATATAATAGCTTATAAAGTTAACGTTAAATTTAGATTATTTTTAACAAAATAAAAATTAAGACATTAAAATTGAGATCATTTTAAAAGAAATGAAAAATTATATTTATTTGATATAATATACTCCCCGTATGATTTGATGTTGTTATTTAAGGAAAAACTCTCAATTCAAGTTTTGTTTCAGATCTATTTTTTTGTGATTAACTCTAATAAAAAGCATATCTATTTTTGTAATTGCAACAATATATTCTAAAAATCAAATCATAATTTTTTATGATTTTATATTTAGTTTTTATAAATATACCTTTGATTATTTATATTATATTCATTTATATACTTGATGGTGTGTGCAGACCTAGAGGGCTCAAGCTACAAATATGAGTCTTCTTTTTGAAATTGCAAAAAAAAAGAAGGTTTTCGGGTTAGATCTGATGACTAAATGCCATAAGTTTTTGAGGGAGAGGTACGGAGGGAATTGTTTTCACCTGCCTGATGAAGGAATCCATTTCTCCCTACATAAAGTGAGTCATGTTTAAGAGTTCAATTTGAACCATACATGTTTCAAACTCTCGAAGCCTATATGCCATAGGCATGTAAGCACTAAGGAAGATGCTTAAGGTATGGACTGTCTGATTCCATCATATTAGTTTTGTGATTCTAGGATATGGATCCAAGACGTGGTCGGTGAATATCAACTGCCCTTAATTATATGAACAGACCATGTTGGTGGAATTCTTCAAGCATGAAGTAAGATTTTGCAAGTATTTAACATTATTTATTCAGATTGGATGAATGGTTTTAACGCAATAATTGTATAGCATGACGGGCTAGTAGCCTAGCTTCCGACATCCTAGCCCTAATTTCATATTGATTACAGGAGTCTGAGCAGAAATAAGAAATACGAGTAATATAAAGTAAGAAATTCTCCGGGGTGGAAAGTGTCACAAAGGTCTACTTTGGACTCAAACTTTTATCATAAGTAGCGCCCACCTTCGTGCGACAATCCTACTTCGGTCTACTTAAGCAAGATTCAACCTTCTCATGTGAATTTCATCGAACAATTCCGTTAGCCTTTAAACGCCTCACACGCACACAACTATTTAAAGTGTTTCTCTCACGTACAAAATAACACAAGTGTATAATAGAGTAAAGAAAGCAACAAGAGATATATATATATAGCCGAAGCTACTTTTTCATTAACTCTCCATAAAATGTTAACAAAAGACACTAGTACCTCCTTCTCCAAGCACTTACAAGGAACTCCCTACTCGAAGCCCTTACAATAAGAACCCCCCGAAAAGCTCTCAACTCTCAAAGCTCTCTCCTCTGAGTGATTTCTCTCAATGGGTGAATGATTCAATGATTAAATCTTAGCTCTAAACTCTAATGAGCTATTTATAGGCTCCTCTAGATGACTAAGCTAGAATCCTAGTAGAACTCTACTAACTAAGATCACAATCTTATCATATCTTACTCTTATCAGATTACATCAAACTAACCAATAGATGACATCCCCATCCAATTAGGACTTATCTAATAGGATTAAGTCACATCACATTAACAAGATAAAAGATTACCCTATCTAGGAATGATTATCTTTATCCACGAAGATCTTCTCTATCTTCAGATGATCATTCCACATAATCTTTATCTCTTAAAGCTGATGTTCATCTACTGTGATCTTATCCACCATGTCATCACATGCTACATCAACAGTTGCCATTTCACTACTAATGTGTTCACCAAGGCCTATCCGCATATAGGTCCATTAATCTACGTCCATGGACAAGTCCATCTTCCATGATTAAGCTCACTTATGATATGGTCTCGTCGCTTCATGAGTAAGTACAAGTCATAATTCGAGTTGGTATAAAACCTCGTATGTTTTATATATCTTTGACTTGCCTCGTCGAAGTCATGTGCTTATGCGACTTTCCTTGCTTGCATGCCTTCGCGCACCTTTGGGTCTCGCATGACTTAGTTCGCCAACTCTTAAGAATTAACCTTGTTCCCTCATCAACACGCCTTTCCCGTGCCGACCTTCGTGCCAAGCAATGGCTAAGGCTCACTAACACTCGCACAATCCCTCAGTCGGGACTTAGGGGTCCAATAAAAAGGTATCATAATATGAACTTTGCCCTGAAACAAATGCATGTCAACAAAAATCATTATAAATATCCCTCAACATCTTCCACAAAAAACTTTCCAAAACTTACGAAAGCCAATAATGGTAGTTTGAAGTTCTTCCCAAATCTATCCGATTCATTGCAAAGTTTTAATTATTGGTTGCTTCAAATACCTTTATGGATTGAGACGTCAATTTTTAGTGTTGACAATTCTAGGCATAAATCATAAGGCTTCTAAGGTTTTAAGAATGAAGAATCATGGGAGCGAAAGGCTACTTTCAGACATTATGCAAATCTTCATTGCAACTGATAAAGCAAACATACGCAAAAAGGGGGGATGAATTGTGTGTGACAAAAAAAATCACAAGTTCCTTTCAATAAATCCTAGTTAACGAATAAAAAATAATAGGAGCCTGTCATATGATAAAGCTTTTTAAATGATAGTAGCCTGTTAGTGATAGGAGTTTTTTGTGGGATAGGACCCTACTTAAACAAGAAGAGGCTATTGAATATTGAATCCTGTTAAAACAATTTTAAAGCATAAGGTTCCTGTTAAAACTGAAAGGAACCATCAATAAGTTGAAAATAGAAGGGACCTACTATAAAAGTGAAGGAACCTCTTACTAAAATGAACATACACATAATATAATATGAAAATATAAAAGATAAGGAGAGAGAGAGAATAAGGACGCAGTTGATTTATACTGGTTCGACCTACAACCCAAGCCTACGTTCAGTCCTCAAGTATGCAACTTGAGTGTTTAACTATAAAATCAAGTAGTAATTTAACAAGCCTTTTCAAAGTTCTTCATCCTTCCACACTAGTAGTACTTCACTAGCCTCTACAAGCTCTTAAGTAAAAATGAGGTTTGCTCGATATGAGCTTCAGTAATCTCTCTCAACAGAATTTCACTTTCTAATGCACAAGAGAATTTTTACAAAGATATCACTTTCAAGAATGTATATGCTTTTAATGAGTTTCAACAATATAGCTTCGCAAGCTTCTGTATTGTTCAATTTTTGTTCGTAATTATATTGACTCTTCCTTAAATAGGCATTTCCTAAATTAGTCGTTGCTTCACTTGCATCTTTGTTTAACTGATTCAATTTGAATATGAATAATTTCAATGTCATCTTTCCAATAAATCTTCCAGTAATCACGGGGCTAATATACAACCTTCATAATTAATAGGATTCTTTCGGATGAACCATTTCAAATAAGTTAAGTTCATAATGAAGGTTCCTATAAGAAAGAAAGCATATTTCTTATGATTTTATTTATTTTTGAGAATAAGACTGTTAATTATACAAGGAAATAAATCTAATTTAAATTTTGAAATATTTTACAGTTATCATTAAAATTGTTATCATAAACCTTGAGCTAACAGCAACTACTTTGCAAATTGCTGAAAGGGAGGAACTTCTTCCTTTGCCCTCGTATGGAGCAGAGCAAGTCTCTCTTCCTTCCTCTTCAAAAGCTCTTGACTCATCCTTTGCTCCACTGGTTCAACAACAAATACAATAATTAATAAGAAAATTATGGGTGTAAATTTTAGGGGATCAAAAACCAAACAACAAACTTACTTATTACTGCCTCCCAAATAAATCTAAGAATTCCATTCGAATTGCACCACTTCTAAAAGTCTTTAAGGTTAGAGACAATGTTGGAATGTAATTTTAATGGGCTACTTCCTTGATAGAAGAGTGGCATACCCAACTATAAAAGAACAGGCCTTGAGACACTATAAATAACATAGCTTTATAGACATCTATGTAAAGTTTGAAGACACCTTCTTCTTTAGATTTTCCATTCAAGAGGAAGTCAAGAAAATCTTATAAGTAGGACCATGAAATGTAAGCAGAAAACCCCTACTTTTACAAGCATGAACACTTGGTATGAAGGTAAATAAAATCAAACAAGAAAACATACTCATTTGGCTTTATATTCACGAGGTTTCTCTAAAGTATTGGATCATGAGTGGTTAGAGCTACCTAGCTAGCTATATTGGCAAATTAATTGTCATGGATCAAGCAATAATAGAGACAACAAGAATCAATTATGCAAGACTTTGTCTATTTGTAAGTTTACTAGCTCCTTTACATGAAACCATTCTATGAGGATTTAGAGTCTATGGAGGATAAGCTAAAAGTTTCTTATATTTGGAGACCTAAATCATTAGAACCAGTCATGAGACGGATGCCCATAGAGAGAAAACTTAATATTAAGACCTTTGATAAATTGAATGAATTGGAAGCTAAAGGCAGAACTGATCAGGGCACTATAATAAACACATGTAGTCTCACTTCAGTGAATGGGAAAGCAGCAGCAGAGAATCAAAAGAAGGTTAGGTCTGAGACTTTTTAAGATAAGACCCTTATTACTGAGTCAAAGGAGATGGATATCTCAAATCAAACAACTAGGGAAGGCAGGAAGGCAAAAAGGAATCACAGGATACCCTTATAATTGATATAAATTGCAAATCCATTAAGGATGGAATGCTAGAAAATGTTTTCGAAATTGCATGAAGAAGGAAATCAGGAAGGAAGAAAAAAACCTTCCACTAATTCATGAAAGTAATTTTATGGAATATAACAGGAGCCAATATATCCTTAAAAAAATGTTTGTTGAGGGATTCTATCCTTCAAAATAAACCAGATATTATTAGCTTTTAAGAAACCAAACTAAAGCAAGAAAACAATGATCTACCACACTTATTGCAAGCCAAAAAAAGAATGATAAGGAATCACATCTCCCACCCTAATGGAAGAATTCTATTATACTATTACTCTCTAACCATTGAAATGAAGGTTTTGTAGAAAATTGAGCACCTACTTTATGTTAGTGTTATCCAGTTGAAAAATAGGAGGAGTTTTCTATTATCTTTCATCTATGCTTATAACAGTAGTCATATAAGACTTTCTATATGGAAAAAGTTCAGAGAAATTGCTTACAATAACAGAAATCCATAGATGATATCCGGAGATTTAAATGCCACCATCCCCTCTAAAGAAGCTAATGGGATAGAGCTAGCAAACTGACATGCACTAAGCTTATAAAATGCCTCACTAATTTTTAAGTGATAGATATTCCATAGGGGTTAATTTTTTACTTAGACTAATAATCATGGTGTGAACAATTTTATTGAGAAGACACTAGATCGATGCCTTATAAATGTAGAGTGGTTCTAAGCATTCCCAAACTGTCATTCCTCCTTCTCTAATTCAAGCCTATCTGACCATACCTCTTTATTGTTAATGCTGAATTAATAAGTCCTAAAACTCGTTTCAGGTTCAATAACTTTCTTAGTGACCTAGTTGGTTTTGATGAAGCAATGTGGAAAGTGATTACAGCCATAACTTTAGGAGCTAAGTAGTATATATATGTCCAGAAACTAAAACACATTAAGGATAAGTTAAAAAGACTGCATAGAGAGAATGTTGGAAACACTAGGCATGTTCTTAACATAACTAAACAAGCCTTTGAGAACATACAGAATGCGCTAAACTACCACCCATCATCTCTAGAGCTACAATATAAGGAAAAAGTAACTTAGGAAAATCTATCAAAAGATCTCCTATTTGATTACTCTTTAATGAAAAAGAGATCCAGGGTTCAATGGTTAAAGGAAGGAGACAAAAATATTGCTTTCTTCCATAAAGCAATATAACAAGAAGATGGTTCAATAGTATTGTATCCATAGAGAAAGATGGAACACCAATTTTAGAACAAGAAACCCATTTGGAAGAAGCTACTAGTTATTTTCACAGGTTATAAGTGCTCCAACCAATGCCATTTCATCCACTGAGATAATTAAGTTAATTATGAAGAAGGGACTGAATGACATGGAAAAAACATTCTCACTTATCTGTTATAGTTCAGGAGAATGAAAGAACCCAAAGTCTATTGGCTCTATACAAAACCTTTAGCCTTAATGGTTTTAATATTGATCTACTTGTTAAGACTTGACCTATGATTAAAGATGCAATTCTAGAAGCCATTATGGAGTTCTTCAGAAATGGGAAATTACTTAAGAAAATCAATAAAACCTATATTACTCTTATTCCTAAGAATAGTGAACAAAGAGGACTGGGAGACTATAAACCCATAGCCTACTGTAATTCTATTTACAAGATAATCTGCAAAGTCCTTATAGAGAGACTTAAAAGAGTATTGAAAAAACATATTATGTAATATACTAGTTTGATTATTGTAGTATTTAATGTGTTGTACATGAATTTTATAAAGGATGCTCTATTTATGGTACACTATATTAATTTAAGAGTTTAAATGTATTATTGACGTTATAAAGATCACAGATAGATAAGAGATGATTCTGGACTTGAATGAAAATCTTTTGGAAAATTTTTGAAAACACTGAAAAGTTACGAAATGAGTCCAAACAAGCTTTAAAAAACCTGAAATATGCTTTGGGGATTTAGGTGACACTTTTGAATGAAATCCAGAAAATTTCGGTGACTTTTGGTAAAGTCCAGATTCAATTTGAAATTTTTTCTATTCAACAGAAAAAGTTACTAAACAATTTTGAAATATGATAAAAACTCTGAAATTAGGATTGAAGTCCCTAAGAACTGAAACGAGTCAAAACGGAGGTTGTTTGAATAGAATTCATGTAATTCAAAAAGTTCAGGATAAAAAGACTCGTATTGAAAGAAATAACAAATTTTAGGGATAATGTGCCCAATTAAATTGTTTTAAGCATGAAATTGAAGGGCTTTAGGTTTAATTAGAGTGCATTGAGGTCAATTTGAGGCTTAGAATTATCAAGAATATTTTTGTATTTATTTAGAAAAGTTTATCATTTTAATTCGGTAAGGGACAAAATTGTCTTTTTGTATAAAATGGTGCTAGTGGATTAATGAGTCATACTTAATGACTAATTAGGGTCTTTATTAAGGTTAAGAATTATTAATTAAATGGTGATGAGTCATTAAGGATGACCAATGAGAAAGTGACATGTGTAATGCACTAAATGAGTATAAAAAGCAAACTTTAGTCACATTTTTCTTCATTTTATTGTTAATCGTGAGAGTGAACGTGAGAAAGAAAAAGAAGGGAAAAGAAGAGAAACCTAGGTGGAGATTAAGCCAAGGAGAAAAAAGAGAAGGAAGAGAGAGAAAAAGAAAAGAAAAAGGAGAAGAGAAAGCTTTGGCTAGGTTATGGAAAAGTGATCTAAGGAGTTTTTCATGCTCTTCTACCTCCAATCAAGATATAGTAAGATCCTATATCCATCCAAGTGAAGAAGAAGAAGAAAATGAGTTGGTAAGCTTACTAGTTTTGTTGAAAAATTGGATTTGTTATGTTATTGCTAAGATTTGGTTTTAATGATGTGAATTACACCCTTATGATGTGATATCAAGGTTTTATCGCATTGAAAATGATTAGGAGAAGAAAATCACTAAACATAATGTATGGAACCTTGCTTAAACTTAGTCAAATGTAAGATCCATTGCCTAAAGTATTTTATTTTTCTATTTGATGACTTAAGATTTATGAATGGCATTAGGAAGTTAGTTTAATGATGAAAGAATAAAAGACAAACCATGGAAATGATTACACGAAATTTCAGCCATTAACATGATATGATACAAGAATCTATTTTGATGTTTATGATGTTCATAGCATGATTTTGATGCTAATGAAGTAAAGAAATGAAAAGGAATTGATTTGGAATTGGTTTTGGTTGAAATTCGACCAAGGATGCATATTTATGTAAAACAAATTTAATGAAACTTTATAGCATAAATGTGTGTACTAAAATGTCATAAAAGTAAATTTGGATTGGTTTTAAGTGTTAGGAATCAAATGGAATTGAATTGGAAAAGTTTAATATAAAATATGTTTAAGTCTAGCCTTAAGGGCATTTTTTGTATAAAAGTATGGTTATGATGTAATCACCGTGTGAATGTGATTAAGGTTGATCATTAAGTGTATTTGTGGTATTGGAATTATTAAATTAAGTATTATGTTATTATTTAGAGAAAAATTAGTATATAAAGTGTATATGGAAAGTAATGAAGTTGAAATGATTTATGGTGTATTTGGTTGGAAAATGTGTTAAGGAGTTGAATGTATTTTTATTAGGTTTTTAGATAGACAAACGAAATCAATTGAAGGGTTTCGAAGTGGTGAAAAGGAAACTAGCAAGTAGTGAGTGTACTTTAAATTGATTTTATGCAAATAGTTTCTATTTTACCATGAAATGAATATTTATGCTGAGTTTTATGTGCATGATATTTTACAAGTGAGTATTGCTACCATAAGTTTATGTTTTAACAATATATGAACTTTATTTTGAAGGTTAAATTTTATATGATTGGAAGTTACATTGAAATTGTGTTTTTGTTGATGAATAGGAAATGAAGTTTTAGCCTATGATACACAGTTAGGTTTTATACATGTTATTATACTGGTCAGAGTATTTTGATCATGCATGTCAGTGTCTGGGGGGCGTCAGTTACTAACAATAGGTGGTATTGTGTCTTTCAGTGACCCAGTGAATCACCCTCTCTACGTGTGGAGTATATATATTGCTAGCCAAAATTGTTACGAGTAAGCGATGCAGAACCAGTTCTGTATATATAATATTAGCCAAAATTGTTACAGGTAAGCAAAGTAGAACCAGCTCCATGACTACCAGTTTATAGCAATTAACCTATTGTGGGTAAGCGATGTAGAGTCAGCTCCGTAACTAGTGATTAAATAGCCGCGGGTAAGCGATGCAAAACTATCTCTATGACTTTAAGCTTAGGGTACCATATGGTAGAAATTATTCGTGGGTCATGTTGTGCAAGAAAATTTATGAAAATAATAAGGTCGCCACTGTTTATTTTAAAAGTAATTTGAGAGGCATCGTATGGTACCAATGCTAATAGTTGGCTTATTTTCAGTATAAAAATTTTCAAGAAATTAATGTCACCACTGTTTATTGATTAAGGAAAAAGGGAAATGAAAACTCTTATATTATGGGCTTAATTTTAAAAGGGCATTTTGAAATAGTAATTTCAGAAAAATGAAGCTGTGTTTTATGAAATGTTATTTTATTACCGTATTGTATAATGCACGAAAGAATTTTATGATGCAAGAATGAATTTTTATGGCAATTATTTTTCCATGAGCTTTATTATTGTATAGGAATATCTCAATTATGTTGTTATGAAAAATTTTATTTTTAGTAAACTGATTAACATTCACTGAGCTCGTTTGGCTCACCCCTATTTTTTATATTTTTAAATAAACCATCCAAATTATACGTACAGGTGCTATAATAGCTAGGACCCTACCATAAGATTAGTTGTATCGTCGGGTGTTGTTGTGCTTGTGTCATTTTTACTATATTCGTGTTTTCTTGAAATTTGCTTAGTTACTTATATATGTTTTAAATTATTTTGGAAAGGATTTAAACGTGTGATCTTGTAAATATTTGTGGGGTTGTAAATATCTTTTACTTAATAAACTATAAGGGCTTTGATCCTCAGTGATATTTTTAAAGTGTTGAGAATTATATGTTTGAGGTCCCATTCCAGAAGTTGAGATGGTATGTGAAATACTAGAAGTGTTTTAAATCGTTTATACTAGTTTTTAAAATTTAGGAATCTTCGAAAAAGTAGTCGTTATGCTGCTGGTCTTTTTTTAAATTCTCATTATTTTCCGCACTTTTAACTTTTAAAATACAAAAGGCTTTTAACAATTGAATGACTTGGCTTTATAGGAACCCTTCGGTTCAGTTACATATTGATTGGAGGGCTACTATGGGGTCTCCGGGAGGGCTTCACTTGGGTTCTAAAAGGGAAACTCCAAAATGAGTCTTCTCATAGTGACACATCCCAAGTAGTCTAAATTTCTGGTAAAAGTGTTGGGGAGAATATTGCCCTACTATAAGAACTTATGAAAGGTTAAATAAGGAAAAGTGGAGGCAGAAACTGCACAAACAAACTGGATATCAGAAAAGTTTATGAAAATGTAGATTGGAAATTCCTAGTGAATACTATGAAAGCTATGGACTTTCTTGCAAACTTTACTAAATGGATGTCCCAATGCTTCACCACTCCTACATTTCATATATTGGTAAATAGGGAGCCATCCAAAGCTATCAAAAGCTCAAAAGGGATTAGGCAAGGTGATTCCACATCACCTTATATGTTTCTTTATTAATGTAATTCTTCAATATACTTCTCACTAAAGCCATCAAGGGTAGCAGATCTTTCAAATTTCATGAAAAATGAAAAAGATCAAGGATTTCTTATCTTACATTTATGGATCATCTGATTTTTCTCTCAAAAGTTGATGGAAAATCTATCAGAATCCTTATTAAGGCATTGGGTTTGTTCTCTATGATGTTAGGCTTGGAAGCCAATGAAACAAAAAGTTTCTTCTATGGTTCAGCAGAGGTTTTTGATTCAATATAAGCAATTAAATCCATCACATGTTTTTAGAACAAGGAGCTACCCTTATGTTATTTAGACATACCTATCACTGTCACAAGATATGGTGACTTTAAACCACTCATTGGTAGAATATAAGTAAGAATCAATAACTTGACTTCCAAATTTATGTCCTTAAGTGGCAGATTATAGCTTATATCTAATGTTCTCTAACCCATTAATATTCATTGGGTTTTTCACTTACTTATCCCATAAGGTGTTACTAACCAAATAGACAGACTACTAAGAAGTTACATATGGTATACAGGAGATGGCTATAAAGAAGGCATAAAATGGGGAGATATCTATACTAACAAAAGGCATAAAGTACTCAACCTAATCATCTTAAAATCTTTAACAGGGTAAAGCTAAAAATGAGGTTATGGAGGTTGATAAATGATAAACATTCATTGTGGGAAAAATGGACCTTTGAATACTACATTAAAGGCAATAGCATTTAGATCTTGAAGCTGAAGGAAACTGCCTTAATCACTATTAAAGCTATGATGAAATTAAGGGAGAGCATAGGGATGTATGTAAGCAAAATGGTGAAGAATAACAAGGATATAAATCAATGGAAGGATAGTTGGACATCTAATAGACCCCTCTCCATCTGTGAGATTTACTCCAGCTAAGGCATACACTAAATCCTAACATCTCAATGGAGGAAGCTTTTTGCCATAGGAAAGAAATAATCAATTCCATACAACAACAATAGGTAAAACTTAATATCCTAAATACAATTCTAACTGAGGATGAAGCATACTATTTGGAAGCTATCTTCCAATAAAAAATTCTCCAACAAATCTTGTAGGGAACTATACACTAGTACCTACTTAATCATTAATTTGTGCATCATGGTGTGCGGAAGGCATATGCTACCAATGGCTTTAATTACCCTATGGAAAGCAATCAAAATGAGACTTCCAACATTATACAGACTCAATAAAAATCTGATGACCCCTAATTGATATTCTCTATGTAAAAAATCAATGTAGACAACAAGTCACGTGTTCTTTCAATGTGAGTTTTACAACAGATTGTGGAAGAACCTAATGCAAGGATGTCAAACCAGAGAACCACCAGTGAATTGGTTAATATAATTCAATGGTATGCCAATGTCAAGTATCTAGATGGATCAATCATTTGGTGCTCGTATTTGGCTCTAGCCTATATTTTACACAACTTATGGGAGTAAAAGAATATGTATATATTTATATATAGAAACTGGAAATAAATCTATTCCACAATCAGGTTTAGAACAAAATTAGAGAACATATGACTTAAGGTGGCTTTAGGATTCTCTTTGATTTGGATGTAAAATAAGAAAAGAAGTCCTTCAAGATATTGATAAATATGAAATTTTCATATTTTTCTTAATATTTTTCTATATTTTTATTTAAATTACCTTGATTTATTTTTTTTATTTTAGGTAATTATGGAAAAGTTGTTAAAGGAATGAGACAACCAAGAATAGAGCAGATTTCATGTCAAAACATGAAGAAAAAATCAATTATAGATGAACACGACCTATCACTTGAACGTATCCTACCTGTATCTCTCTCCTTAAAAGTTATAAAAAATAAATACTACTTAAGATGGTGTCTCATATTATTTTTGCTATAAATTCGAAATAGTCTTTAGTTTTCATTAGGGTTAGCAACTAAGAGCTAAAGAATACATTCGAAAGTCATTTTCAATATAAAGAAAGATCAACGGTCATTTTGAAGAACTAATCACTAATAAAGGCTAAATATTTTCATTAGGGATTACCTCCTAGTGAGTTTTTCCTTCCTTTCAAGTGATCTTTCTTATATTTATAAGGATGATTTTAGGCTAATAAGTTTTATACTAGATTAGTTAAAAATCTAATGGATTTTTATATGTTTTAGTTTAGTTTTTCAATAAAGGCTTCTATATTTGAGATTTATATATGTTGTTTTTTAATGATGATCATATGCAAGTGACAACTTAGATCTAATTTTACTTTATATGAACGTAGTTAAGAGAACCTGTTTAATAGATTGACTTAAACATGTATATTAAAGATTAAATATGGATCTAGAGATAAACCTATGTAATCCTTTTAGTATTAGATTAAGTGCATTCCAAATGTAGTTATTCAAATAAATATATCGATTAGTCAATATAGTGATAGATGGTTATACATTAAGAGGCCACATATATCTACACAAGAAAATCATGTTCGTCCAAATAATATAATTCCTGCAATTGACTAAAGCATAATAGATAAAGTTAGGAGAAAATCTAGTTTATATATTTATCAATATTGATATTCTTTTGTAATTATTGGGCAATGTTCTTATGATGATCTATAGTAGATGTATTTTGTTTAATTTTAATTTAGTCAACTAAAACTCCATCTTACTATTGGTTAAATAATAATAGGAGAATTATATTCAGTAATTGGTCATTTTTCAATGCACATATCACCAATTTCTTAGAGATATGACATATCTAAGGTTAATAAAGCATTTGTTGATACCATCATTCCAAATGATGGTTGAAGTCACAGCCTGTAATTTTAATCACCACATAGGACAAACTTAGTAAACAAAGTTTTGGCCAAGTATTTTCTATCGGTGAAGTCTATTAACTTAAGGAATAATATCTCTGCCTATTGGTAGCTTAATAATGAAACATTATGTGAGTTGTGGGAGAGGTACAAGGACTTGCTTAGGAGGTGTCCAAATCATAAACTCCTAATATGGTTAAGAGGTCATACTTTTTATGATTATTTGGATTATAGAACTAAGAAAATGGTACATGTAACAATTAAAGAAAACTTTAACAATAAGACCTCGAAAGCTGCCTTATACTTAATTAAAGAGATGGTTATAAATAATTATCAATTAAAATAAATATGGGCTAGAGTATTAAGTAAGATAACTATTCACTATTTAGATGAAATCACATTGTTTATAGATTAGTTAAAAGCACTTTCATTAGTTATTTAGCTTAAACTTTTCCTTACTTAGCCTAAACATTTTTTTCCAATTGCTTGTCTGTTTTATTTATTTATCTGTCTTCTTTCTTGTTTGTTTATTTATTTTTACTTATTTTATCTTATACTTTTATTCTTTATCTTTTTTATCTTTATTGTGTTATTGTATTATTGTATTATTTTTATTTTTATTAGCATTACCCTTCCTATATATTTTAATTTTTATTTATTTTGTACTTGTATTTTATTATTAGTATTATTTTTCTTTTATTATGTGTTGTTATTTTTATTTCTCTATCTTTTCCTTTTTATCTAGATTTTTATTCTCATTCTATTTTATTGTTATTTTCATGTAGTTATTTTTAATTCTTTTTTACTTCGTTTTATACAAGCAATTCTTAAAAACTTTGTTTTTTCTCTCTTTGTTCTTCTGGGTCTTTATAGAAATAATCTCTTCACTAGTAAAGGGTAAGGCTGTATACTTCTAGAGCTCCCTAGAGTTAGCGTCTCAATGAGACTTCTATTGAGATGTTATTGTTGTTGTAGATAGAATAACAGGACCAACTCAAGGATTGTATTATGAGTTATGTAATGGAGGTATTTTTAGTAACAAATTTCAAATGAGTAGCCCTTTTCTAATTTCAGTAGCATGTGGATTTTCTTGAGAACTACTCAAGCTAACAAAATAATCTATAAAAACATATATAATTTGGGGTGGAGAAACCATCTAAACTTTGGTTAGAGCAACCAAAAAGGAGGAATGGTCTAAAGACCATACCAACAGTAAGAAAAAAACTGGGTTAGGAGTTAGCCATTGAAAGAGTAGCAATAGTCATTATAAAAAGATTAAAAATTTTGAGCTAAAATTTGATTTGATGGTAATTATAGTAAGAATATAAAATTTCATATTAGACAATTGGCTAATTCCATCCATTCTATAAGGTGAGAATCCTTAAAAAAAATGAGAAGGAGCAATACAAATTAGAGAAATTAAAAAGTGGTAAGGAGATTGAAAAATTAAGAGACATCTATGTAGAGGAAGAGGATCAATAAGCAATGATTGTCAAAAAGTAGGCATTACCAGTTAAAACTTATGTTCCTACAATTCCTTTCCTTTATAAACTTAAAAAGAATAGAATGGATAAATGATATGAGAAGTTCTGGAAGTTTTGAAGAAATTTGATGTAGATGAGAATTTATATTTCATATAATGCCTTTTGAATTATAAAATGCTCTACAATTATTCAATGTTATGTAATGACCATATTTTCAAATTTTGTTAAGAAAATCATAAAAACAAACTTTATGGAAGATTTTTTTTGCTTTTAGTGGCTTTTTTAATGATTGCTTAACAAATTTGGAAAAGCTTTTCACAACAAAGTGAAGAAACTAAGAAATTCGGCGAAGTTTAACTTTATGGAGAGATAAGGAATTATTTGGAGTTATAAGATATTGACACCTAGGGTTGAGGTGGGAAAAAAAAGATTTCATTGACAAGATGGCACCTACCATTAATAAGAAGGAAATTAGGAGTTTCTTAGGGCATGCAGGTTTTGCAAGAGATTCATTAAATATTTTTCTAAAATCTTTAAACCTTGTATAATTTTTTGAATAAGGACATAACATTTAAGTTTGATATGGATTGTATGGATGCATTCAATAAGATAAAAAAGAAATTAGTATCTATACCAATTATGTTGGCATCCATTTAGAGTTTTCTTTTAAAACTTATATATAATGCTAGTGACCTTATGGTAGAATTAGTTTTTGGTCAATGAAGGAATAAAAAATGTGCATGTCATTTATTATACGAGTAGGACTCTTACTGATACTCAATTAAATTATGTAACCACAAAATGAGCAGAATATATGCTACTATAGAACACTTAACCAATATGTTCCCAAAAATTTAAGATAGAAAAACTAAGAAGATTAATGCAACTTGTAATTTCGTAAAATCACTAAGGTAATATGGTCTCTTATCTAAAGCATTTAACTCTAGTTGTAGGGATCATCCACATTTCAATAAGTTAATAAAAAATTAAGACTAATTTTTATTTAAAGTAGGCAACAAGGAATCCAGCCTAGAGGATAGATTCCTAAAAAGTAAATTTTAAGCTAATATTTCAAGAAATAGTTAATTACTTGCCCTTAATAACACACATTTCTAACCAAAGACAAGATCCAGTACATAGAGTGCTGAAAATTAGGTAAGTTAATTGGAAATTGGGATCACATGTGGAAGTTCAAACTAGAAGGAAGTTTCCATCCCAAACTATTATCAATCTAAAGGAAAACATAAATGTAATGATATTAAGAGGTGGTAAGAAAGTTGAGGAATTGAAAAGGGATACCGCTAGTGCAGATAAAGAAGTAGTAAAAAGAAGAGAATGTAACTGAACCCAAACGTAAGTTTCCTCCTTTTTTAGGATATAAACCAGTGTGTCCTTTTCCTGGTAGGTTAGCAAGGAAAAAGAAAGGAGATAAAGAAGAGACATTTTAGAGACATTTTGAAAAGTGGAATCAATATAGCCCTACTAGATACAACTAGATGAACGCTCATGTATGCTAAATTTCTTAAAGAATTATGCACTAATAAGAGAAAATTGTAGGGCAATAAGAAGAAAAGGATGAATAAAAATGTCTCAATAGTTTTCCAATAGAAACTTTCACCCAAGTTAAAAGATCCTAGTATGTTCGCCATGCTTTACAAGATAAGTAACAACAAAATTAAAAGTGTTGTGCAAGATTTAGAGGCTTCCATTAATATTATACCATAATCTATATATGCTTTATTACATCTATAACTTTTTAAGAAAATGAATGTTATTATCCAATTGGATTATTGAACTAACATATACTGAAGACTGTTTTATATAATCCCTATATTCTAGTGTTAAATTAAGACAAGTGTACTTATCACTTAAATCGGTACAATAGTGGTAGTTGGTTAATAATAAAGTTAAGTTTGGTTGATTAAATTAAAGCCAAAATAAATACCAACTACTTAATTTGACCATAAGAACACTATGTAAAAGTCAAAAGTGAATGCTAATATTAACAAATAAATAGACTAGATTCCCCCTAAATTCATCTTAATTGATGCTTCAATTATAGAAATTCTATCATAGTACTAGAATGATCATGCAGGTATATCTGTAGATCTTTATTTGATCCTTAATATGTATGCCTTAGACAATCTATATATAGGTTCTTTTAACTACTTCTATATGTAGATCAAATCAAATCTAAGCTCTCACTTATGTATTATTAACATTAAAAACAACACATATAGATCTTAAACATATATACCTTTATTGTAAATTAAATCAAAAAATACAAAATTTTGTTATGGTTTCATATAAACTAGATATCAAGGTATTTAACTGTGAATCCACCTTATAAATACAAAAAAAAAGTCTAAATGAAGGCAAACCTCATCCTAAGGTATCCCCTAATAAAAATTTCTTTCCTCTATTGATTCTTAGAATGAATTTTGATCTCACTCTTATTAATAACAAACTTCAAATATGCTTATGGACACTCATTTAGTGGATGGTTGCCAACCCTATTTTATTAAACACAAAAGAATTAAAAGGTATCCTTCAAATAAAATTTACATGTATATTTAAACTAAAATATAATGATAGATATGGTCATCTCTTAAGATGTGTGAGTCATCACTTCCAATACAAAAAATTACATAGGCATTGACACACTTAGGACTTCAGTCTTATTATTCATTATTTACTTTTTGCACTTGAAAATATGCATTGATATGACCATATTGCTAAACATGTTTTACACCATCTTTAACTTTGCTTCTTACATAATTACACGAGCATATGATCATATTTTACATTACATCGATAACTACATGTGATATTGCTATATATATAGACACGAGTTGATATGTGACTATGTTTTAAGATGTTTTCAATCAAAATTTGTTTATATTTTTACTTAAAATCTCCTCCATTTTTGGCAATGTCATTATCCAAGCAACTACTTCTATGATTACTTAAATAAGACATAAAATCAATTAAACTAAGATAAAAAGAAACAAAGCAAAATACTAAGAAAATGTTTGCATTTATTTTACATATTATATACCCTAAAAGGGTGGTGAAGGATGTTTTAGAGCAGATAAACGAATTGGTATTTCTAGCTAATTTTACATTATAGATGTCAAAGATGACTTGTCACCTAACTTTGCACCTATTTTATTAGGAAGACCATTCTTTATCACATCTCATACCAAGATAGATGTACATGATGGTAACCTTATGATGGAGTTTCATGGAGTAGTAATTCGTTTTAATATTTTTGAAGATATAAAGCACTCTAATAATGTGTTCTTTCTTTGCTATTAATAATATTAATCTTGTTGATTCTAGAGCTCAGGATTTTTTGAGGTAGAAGATAAGAATGAATTAGAAGGAGCTCTTAACGAATATGTTAAGGCGGAAGAGTATGGAAAAAGAGAAATCAACAAAGAATTGAAGGAGACTTTGGTAGTTTTATACTCTTAGAAATAGATTTTAGGAAAATGTGAAGTTTCTCTTATAAAGATACTTGAGACTTAGAAAAAATTTTCTCTTTTTATTTTTATTCCCTTATCCTATAGTGGAAATTCATTATACTCATTTAAAGTATAATTACTTAGGAAAGAATGAAACACAATTAGTAATCATTACTAACAATTTAATAAGCCACCACCTCTTTGACATCTCTATCAAGCTGCTTCATATGGAACTCCTTTACTGATGAGCTAAAAGACAACTTATGCAGAATTATAACTACTTAAGAAATTGAGCATAAAGCTTTTTAGCTTAATGCCATAAAGGTCTAGGGCCTGAAGGATTCAATGGATTTTTCTTCTACAAAACTTAGAGATCCACTAAACATACAATCATTGAAGAAGTAAAATAATGATTTGCTAATGGTAAATTGTTAAAAGAGATTAATAAGACTAATATCTATCTATTGCCTAATTCCAAAAATCCTAACTCCCTTAAGGATTATAGACTAATATCTTGCTGTAATTTCATTTATAAAATCATTTTGTAAATTTCTTACAGTAAGACCTACGTAGGCTATCCAAAAGATAATTGGTGACTCCTAAAGTGCCTTCATAGAATGCAAGAGCATTGGGGATAACATTCTAATGGCCCAGGACCTTTTCAAAAGCTATGTTAAAAGGAGAGCCCCTAAAGATTATGCACTTACAATTTACTTAAATGAGGCTTTTATAGTGTCAATTGGACTTTTATTTCACCCCTTTTGAAAGCCTTTAACTGCCCTGTTAAATTCTCTAACTAGATTAAGGAATGTATAACCTCAACTTCATTTAGTACGCTGGTGAATGGAGAACCAACAAAAGTCTTCCAAGGAATGAAAGGGCTAAGGTATGGTGATCCACGCTCCCCTTACATTTTCGTCCTACATATGAAAGCATTTTCTAGGTTGCTCAGGTATAATATCAGAAAAAAAAGCTCAAAATTTACATACCATAGCAAATGAGTAGAGTTAAGTTAGTGGATATGATAGTTACATATGACCTTCTCATATTTTGCTAAGTCAATGTTCAAACAGTCAACATTATAATCAACACTCTCAATACATTCAAGAATATGTCAGGAGTCATGATTAATGTAGGGAAAAGCCAACTAATTATGTCTATAAGTGCAATGGAGGAAACAAAAAAGCTCTTAAACATTACAAGATTCACAATAGCTACTCTATTAATCAAATATCTTGGTCTTTCTATCTCTAATAGGAAGCTAGGATTTAAAATGCTAGCGCTTGTTAGACAAGACATAAAAAAGGCTGAATCATTATAGTAATAAAGATTTATCATATGTAGGAAGGTAAACGCTGATCAAATTAGTGTTATGACCTAGGTATATTTACTAGTAAGCTCATATATTGCTTTTCAAAGGAGTGAACAAGTCTATAGAAAAATGACGAATAAGTTCTTATAGAGTGGAAGAATACAAAAGAACACGATGCATAAAGTTAAATGGTAGGATGTGTGTCTACCTTACAATAAAGGTAGGTATTCAAGCTATCAAAACCAACAATTGGGTAGAAATAACTAAAAGAGTATAGAGGGTAATTAATAGGGAGAACACCCTATGGTTTAGATGGAAACACACATATATGATAAAGGGGAATAGCCTATAGGCGATTAATGAGTGCCCTAATCACTCTAATTTTTTGTCTTAAATATATAAGATGAGGAATACTATATTTATTATGATAACATGTAGAATAGGAAATGGGAGGAGACCTTCAATATTCTATGATAATTGGCTAAAGAATAGACCTCTTCACTTATCCAATTTAAAAGTTATTTATGAAAGAAGATTTCAAATGAATGCTAAGTCCAAGAATGGATATTAGGGAATCAATAAACAGACCACCCATAAGAAATAACCTCACTCTGAACATATTACAACCCTCACCAATAAACTGAAGAAACATATATTTAGAAAGCTCACTCAACTAGCACTCCATCCACTCTTATATAAAATTCCTAAGAAGTGGAAGGGAGATAGGATTAACTAGTATGGAAAAAACATCAATCCCCTATGATCTCCTTTCATTCTATGGTTATGCTTGAGGAATGGACTTGCAACCAAAAGTAAACTGAGTTTCCTTAGCTTACAAGGAACTTATGTATTCTTCAAGCTTCAAAATGAATCCACATTATATTTATTCTTTGAATTTATTTATACTAATTAGATTTAGGAAAGAGTATAGAATTTCCTAGATTTAGATCAAAAATTCCTTCACTTTTAAGATATTTTATAATAGTTGCAAGGAGCCAACCATATTGTCAAGAAGAGGAAACTGCAAATAGATAACTCCATAGGAATCTATATATATACCATATAGAAACAAAGGAATGTTATAATTTTCAAAGGTTAGCAAACAACCAAGGAGTATGCACTAAGGATTACCTTAACTAAAAGTAGAGAGTTGGATATGTTAGTAAACTTAAGGGCCACTCCAAATGTAGTAATAAATACAATATTGTATTCTAGTTTACAGAATGCTCCTTTGTACTCATTTGTCTAAGTTAATTGAATAGTCTTTAGCTTCCATTGTAAGGGCTTGCAACTCTTTTAATTTGTTATAATATATTTATATTTTAAAAAAAACAATTTGACATCTAGTCAAAAGGAAAAGTTGGTTCAAAGGATAAGAGATAAAAAGGAGTTAATTGGTTATTTTATAATCAACATAAAAGGATTAAGTTATTCCATATGAATGCATATAATTTTCTTTGAAAAAGATGACAAACTTATAAGAGAAGTTCAACATAATTTAGATACTCTAATGATAAAACTAGTGGAGAAAGAAATCTTAAAGTTTTTAGATGTTGGTGTAATTTGTTCATCTCAAATAGTAAGTGGGTGAGTCTAGTCTAAGTATTCTCCTATAATTCTGGTGATATAATGGTGAAAAATCAAGATAACAACTTGATTCTAAATTAGGTAGCTTGATTGTATCAATTACAAGAAGCTAAATTTGACAACTAAAAAAGGTCTATTTCCTCTTTCTTTTATGAATCAAATGCATGAAAGACTATCTAGCCATACTCCCTATTATTTTCTTAATGGACTTTCAAGTTATAACTAGATTTGAGAGCATTGGAAGATCAAGAGAAAACCACCTTCTTATAATCATTCAATACTTTTACATATGGAAGGATATCCTTTAAACGTTGCAATGCTCTAACCAAATTTTAGTGGTGGATGTATAGTATTTTTTCAATAAAATGAGTTAATCATAGAGCTCTTTATAGAAGTTTTTAGTTTCTGTGGTGATGAATTTGATGAATCTTTAGAAAACCTTATAATAATTTTAGATAGATGTATAAAAAATAACATTTTCTAAAATTAGGAAAAGTTTCATCTCATGATTACTAGGGTATGTTGGTTCATCTATCATAGGAGAGGTTTATAAGTGACAAATAGAGATGGTTTTGTCTTTACCTTAGCTTACTATTGTGTGGGGAATTTGAGCTTTTCTTGTTCATGCAGGTTTTTATCATATATTCATCAAAGATTTCTCAAATAAAGTGTTACCCAATACAGATTGTTGCAAAAAGATATTGTTTCTAGCTTTATGATAAGTGCAAGGAAGCATTTGATAAGAAAAAAGAACTTTGGACTTCATCCCTAGTGATACAACTAAAAAATTGGGAGATAACTTTTGAGATCATATGCTAGGCTAGTAATAATCCAGTAAAAGCTAATTTAGGTCAAAGGGTCAGCAAAACTACTTGTACCATTTATTATGCTTCTAAAACTTTGAATAAACACAAAAAAATTATTCTTCAACCTAAAAAAATATTTTTGCATTTTGTTTTTACTTTATATAAATTTTGATAATATTTATTATTTGCTAAAGTCATGTCTATTTTGATCATGTAGCATTCAGATACTTGCTCATAAATGAAGAAAAACCAAGGTTGATTATGTGGATTCTCTAATTTAAGAATTTGACTTGGAGATAAAAGATAAGAGATAAGTAGAAAATATAGTTGCTAACCATCTTAGTTGATTGGTTTATAATAAGGATGATTTTTCACTTACAACAAACATTCCCTTATGAACAATTGTCATCACTTCACATTTCACCGCCATAATATGTAGATATTATAAACTATTTAGTTATTAATTTGCTTCCACATTATTTACCTAGAGAATATAAAAAGAAAAATTAAGAGCGAGGCAAGGTATCATGTGTTAGATGATCCTTATTTGTGAAAACATAACACTGATCAAGTGATAAGAAGATACATATCCAAAAATAAATGTATTCCCATTTTAACCTTCTCTTATTGACAGGCCCCTATCCTGTAATGACTTGGCAAAGTGCTCGACACTCTATGGTGGCTCTCCAGCCGATATCTAAGTTGGCTGGAAAGTTCCCATGAAGCTAAGCCTATTGCCCTTGTTAAGGAAATGCTTCAATTCATAATAAGAAATGTAAACAGTGGAGTTTTGTTTTTCAGTTTATTAAAAATTTCGACAGCACAATGACTATATTTTGACATCCCAAAAATTTAAGTCCCTGTAAAATTTCAAACACTTCTATTATCACATTCATTTCTAAACTCCAAATTGTGTACTTCAAATCCACTCACATGCAGTCTCAAATAGTTACATCAATAAACTTTGGAAAGCTAAAGCAAAGTCATCCATTCCATTTAAAAAACCTTTATGCACATCCATTCTTTATACAAATGTACTTCCCAAAACATGTTTAATTTACAATAAGAAATGTAAACAGTGGAGTTTTTTTTTCAGTTTATTAAAAATTTTGACAGCACAATGACTGTATTTTGACATCCTAAAAATTTAAGTCCCTATAAAAGATCAAAACACTTCTATTATCACATCTATTTCTTAACTCCAAATTGTGGGCTTCAAATCCACTCACATTCAGTCTTAAATAGTTACATCAATAAACTTTGGAAAGCTAAAACAAAGTCATCCATTCCATTTTAAAAACCTTTATACACATCCATTCTTTATATAAATGTACTTCCCAAAACATGTTCAGTGATATTCAATAGTTCTAAAAAATATGTGCAACTCAAAACAAAAATGCCTACACAGCAACACTTGACGAAGTTGACTACTCACAAGGTGGAGTCCCTACTACTGAAGCCCCTGAGCATGCACTTGGGAGGTTTTATTTAAAAATAGAAAATAAAGGGTGAGCTAAACGAGCTCAGTGAGTATTATTGTTTTCAAATAAAAACATTTATACAAATATTAAGCTGCATAAAAGAAAATAATTTCTTTTCTTTTCAGGTAATAACCAATGTTCTTACAAAACACACTCTCTTTTCTTTTCATAAGATTAATACATATGTAAAACAAAAATTATAAATTTTTCTAAGATCAAGCTCCACTTTTCTTGTAAAGTATACAGCGATGGCAACTAATACTTTTATGAACTTTCTTTCTAAAACATAGCCTATTACTAATTTTCTTTGCCATATGGTACCCTTAGGTGTAAGGCCACAGAGCTGGTTCTGTATCTCTTACTCATGCCTGGTTAACCTTTACATATCGATTGTTATGAAGCTGGTTCTGCATCACTTACCTATAACAATCCTAGCACTACATATAAATCAGTGGTTATGGAGCTAATTCTACATCGCTTACCTGCAACTATGCTAGCACAATATACACTCCACACATATAGAGGGGGACTCACAGGACATACTAATAGATACAACACCACCCATTTTAGTGATAGACAACCCCCCAAATATCGCCAAACACATTAGGACATACTCTGATCGATATAATCGTATGTATAAAAACCTAACGTTGTACCGTAGGCTAAACAACAATTAATACTTGTGTACGCCTCATTTCAATACCAATTAAAAACATACTTAAAATCCATTTATATGCCAATTCAAAGCATGTGTACATCTCATTAGTTTCCAAGTGCATCCAAAACTCAATTCAATGCTAAATCAAAGCATATGTAAACCTCATGAAGA
>JANZXP010081807.1:0-29000 GCA_027576715.1 Erythroxylum flavicans
CATTATGATTTTGAGTTTGGTGTTAAGATATGTTGTTCTCCATGCTTGATTATGCATGAAACATGGTTTAGATGAATCAAATGAGTCATGGAGAAGTTTCCTTAAGCCAAAACCGAAATACCCTCTCTTTGGTGAAAATTTGTGAAATTTTGAATATCTTTCGAAATTAATGGTTTAAATGCATTCTATGGTGTTAATTGTCTATGTATAATGTGAATTGAAAAAAATAAAGAAGATGTATATTGTATAGGCTTGGCCAAAAAGATGGGGGAAGAAATGGACTATTGTAATGAGTGGTATAATTATGATGAATATGGCTTAAATGAAAGGTATGAAATTAGGTAAATTAGTTAAACAAGTTACAAGGACACATACTCTAGCATAGTTGACTTGTTTTATTTTAGTTGTTTCTTGATCAAGTGCTATGGTTCTTCTAACAAAGCTTGCAAGGTAACTTAAACCACTAGTGGTCTAATATTCAAGAGGGACCTTATGTAAGCTTACATATCGGTATGTTGTCTAGTTTCAAATCTTCTAATTTGAGGCTTGGCTTCTAAGAATGCAACAAGAGGGGTTTGTTTTACATATACCAAGGACCAAATTGCATAAATTGTTTAGCTTCCTTTGACTTGGAAGATTTAAATAGAAATATATAATCATTGTTTACTATCATCTCTTCTAAACATGTTGTCTTTATATATTGAAGGCCCAGTGTTTCATTACAGGAAATGCAATTCTTTTATCAATAAAAAATCAACTAAAGTGGTTCTCCATTTATTTTCACTTACCTCAAGATGTCCAGAGGAGGGGTGACAATCCTCTGTTCAAGTGTTTAAATAATGGGACAAAATGTTAGCTTCTGCTTAAGCTTAGTTTCACCTATAACCTGCATCTATGTTCTACGAATAGGAGGTTTGTTTAGTTTTAAGGAGGGAGGACTATTTGAGCTTGAAGCATGAACTTGTTCCAATGTTGCACTAGAGGTTAGTGGCAGGAAGTGTGTGTCCATTGGTTCCATTTAGGGACTGTTGGATAATAAGCTAGAGCATAGGTGAAATGGAGTGCATATATGGAATGAGAATATAGAATTATAAAGGATGTTAAAATATGCGTTGAAGTGATGTTTACAAAACATAAAAACTAAATTAGTGGTTTGCAGTAAGGTATCAAGTGGTTTTGAAGATGTGGTGAATGAGAAAGATTAAGTTGGAAGCAAAATGACAATTGTTTCATTTAATTTAGCCCACAAAAAGCATACACATGGATTATAGTTTAAGGTATTAACTTATTTATGAAAATAGTTATCATTAGAAGAAAACCATGCATGATGACTTTTCTTGCCTATATAAGATATTAAAGAGATCATATATATTTTTATAATTATATTTTAATATTCAATATTAAATTTGGATTAAAAATTGTTACAATGTTCAAGGAATGATAAGAAATATATTGTTGAGTAAAAATAATTGATTCAAGCTTATATAAATATTTTGTATATATTGGATCAAGGAAGATTTATGCTTAATATAAAGGTAGAATGTAAAGTTAAATAACTAAGACTACACATTTATGTAATATAGTTAATCAACATAATGAATATCATAAAGGTACATACAAGTATATATGTAGTCGTTTGATTATGAATCATATAGAACTTATGAAACATGTTAGGCTAAAGAATGAGCAAATCAAACATTCGTGAAAGGATGATGATGGTGTTGAATTATTAGATTTTATATATGTGATGTGTTTAATGCAATAACAATTTGGACAAGGATGAATACTAGTATTTCATTATATTACTAATGAGTTTATATGATAGATTTATATGTATTAAATAAAATATTGATTTAAAGCTTTTAAAAAGTTTAAAGTGCTTAAATCTTTATAGAATTAAGCATTGTGAATACTAAAACACTTCAATGGGATCAATGTGTTGAGAGTTAAATTGTCTTAGTTATTTATAAGGAATAAGATTCTATAGTGAATATCTCTATAACTAAATCACATAATAATATGAATTTATGTAAGTGAACATAAAATATGGGATATTATATGATGTAATATTTATTTCTTCTATATATATTCCTTGTACAATAACTTGCCTTAGATAGATTCAATTAAATCAATTAATAAGATTATATATTAGATACATAATGGTAATACTTTGAAAGAGTTAAAGTTTATGATTTTGGGATGTGATACTTTGTTAAAGCATAAATTATTCAAAAGGTTTTGGAACTAAATTAGATAATAGAAAGTTATGGTATCTCTAAAGATTGGATATCATCTTATAAATGCCATTAAATAAAATATTTTTTTAATGTACTTATAAGAGAATGGTTTTAAAGTTAAGTAGTAAGGATAAGTTGAAATTTGAAAAGGTTCAAATCTCATGATTGTATAACCAATTAGAACTGGTGCCTTTGTTGATAAATTTGATGTATAGTCAAAAGATTATGAGATGTTGAAAGATTCAATTTTATGACAAATTCAAAGAGTTTTTCTTTTTTAGATGATTGTTGTATCATACCCCTCTCATAGCACATATGCCCGAACATATCCACGGATAGTCGAGAATATACTTTACAGAAATGGTATGTTAGAACAATCACATAAATACAATTTGAGGCATCAATATAACTTAAGCATTCCAAATACTTATTTCCTTCACAATCATAATAAATCATATATGTCATTAACATTCCAAATTCAAGTAGACCATACACAACATTTTGAACTCAATCCCAGTACATCATATAATACAAAAATTACACACTAGAGACAACGTATGTCATAACGTGGAATGTTAATACAAAAGAAATCTATCTAGACTTTACAGGTATCAGCTGACCAGGCCTTTTATTCTTGTCCCAAAAATAATAGTACTAGAATTCTATTAGATCGCTTTAGAAGCTAGTGAAGTAAATCACACGTTAATGTAAAATTCACGTATAATATATGAGATACACAAGAAGGGTGGTTAAATTCAGCATTCTTTTCGTGAATACATAAACTTTAATATATCTTGTTAAGAACTTTTCCATCTGTTAAAAGAATACCATAAAAGTTATACAAAAATAGTTATGTAGTTAAATCGCAAATAACTTCTATATACTTATCTAAAAACAAAATAGAATAAAGTGAAAGGCTAAAAGATAGACGCTGCGATTTTTACACTGGTTCACCCCAAACCATGGTCTACGTCCAGTCCTCAGAGTTCGTCTGAGTGCTTCACTATACTTCGACAGTTTTACAAGTATTCTTTCTTCCCTTCCAGAGCCTCTTCAGGTCTCTTACACAAAGTATTCTTTCTACTTTCTTAGCCTCTCCAAGCTCTTAGCCTTTTCTTTCTCTCACTAGAAAGATATTGTGAGTTTTTTGTTACAGTAGGGTTTGCTCTCTTGTATCACACTTTTGAATATAGAATTTTTCTTTATAAGCAAACACTTGAAAGCTCAAAAGATTAAAAGTTCAAAGGTTGTTCAATCTTCGACTACAACTACTATATATAGCCTAAGTCTCCAATTGCTTCTTGATTCTTGATAACTGCTTCTTGATTCTTGTAGAAATCGTTATTCAGTTGAGTTCTGTAATTAACTCCAACTAACTAACTGTCCGACGTGCTAGCGTATCTTCATCTTTGTATCGTCTGTGTTTTCCTCTTCTTCTTTGTTTTGCACTTCTTCTGTATTTTGCACTTCTTCTGTGTTTTTTACTTCTTTTGTGTTTACTTCTTCTGTGTTTTTAGCTTCTTCTGTGTTTTCTACTTCTTCTATGTTTTACGCTTCTTCTGTGTTTTGTGCTTCTTCTGTGTTTTCAACTTCTTCTGTGTTCGCCGCTTCTTCCGTGTTTTCCACTTCTTCTGTGTTTTGTGCTTCTTTTGTGTTTTCACTTCTTCTGTGTTCTCCACTTCTTCTGTGTTTTCTATTTCTTCTATGTTTTGAGCTTCTTTTGTGTTTTGCACTTCTTCTATGTTTTGCACTTCTTCTGTGTTTTCAACTTCTTCTGTGTTTTTCACGTCTTCTGTGTATTCCACTTCTTCTGTATTTTGTACTTCTTCTGTGTTTTCTGCTTCTTTTGTGTTTCTACTTCTTCTATGTTTTGCACTTCTTCTGTGTTTGCCGCTTCTTTTGTATTTTCTACGTCGTCTGTGTTTTCACTTCTTTTGTGTTTTGCGCTTCTTCTGCACACTTAGCACACTTATCAAAATAGTTCATTTATTTCTAACATTATTATTATTTGATTGTCACCAAAATTAATAATCGTGAAGTCCTCTTAACTTAACAAGTATAAATGATACTTATGTAAGTTTGGATATATGAATGTTTACATGACAGGAATAATAGAGCGATACCCGGGATTTTCATGAACATACACTGTGCATACTTCATATACATACATGTCTATTCATAAACACTTATAATTGTGCCAAATTATGGTATGTGTATATTGTGTGATATAGAGAAGTAAGTGGAACGTCAGCATCCAAACGTTGCTGAAACTTCCAAGCATTAGCTTCAAGAACAACCTATGAGTGACCTAAATGGTCTCACTCAATTAATTGTTTATGTTAGATTATGTTTGAAATATCTTATGAATGTGAAATTGATTGTGTTGATTCTGAAAAATTGATTGTCTGAGGAGTTTTATATTCGGGACTGTATTGGAAGTGCTACTTGAATATGAATATGACTAACTATTTGTTCTAAACTTCAATGTTAAATGTCAGACTAAAAGTCTAATGACAAATGTGAATAAAAAAGAGTGCGAATATGATTGAATGAGTGTAATCATTGAATATATATGATGCATTTCACTATATGAATGCATGAAAGATAGTGACAGTTGTGACCGCAGTCACCAGTAAAAGAGCTTAAAGCTCAGAATGTGATAGGAGCCTTTGGCTCATTTGTGCATATACTTGGTATCCACTAAGGGATGTGGGACATTAATTGATATGGCTCTATATCCAAAGAGGGATACGAGTTAGTAAAAAGGCACTTGGTCACAACAAAGTAACAAATGAAACTGAGTCACGTGCAATGCATTTATATTTGATATGTGTATTTTACATGAATGAAATGACCATTATGATTGCTCTGAAAGTGAAAGGTGATATTTTATAAATATGCAAAGATGTGAAATATATGTTACATGTATTGATATGATGAATGAATTGAGTGAACCATCGATGATGGTTACCTCATTGAGTTTGCAAAACTCATCAAAATTGCAACGTTGACTTTTCAAGACTGAGAGATGACTTTAGCTATTAAGAGACACTACAACCAGTGTAGAATTGTACTTTTGGGAAAAAGAAGAAATGGCTCAGAGGTCTGTCAGCTGAGGATGGAAGATTAGATAGATCTTTTCGTGTATTTCCTCTTTCATGTAGCTTATTTTGTAATAGGTTATGATGATGTACATGTATGGTTATTCGAAAGCTACAATGTATTACATTCAAATTTATGAAATGAAAAGGGGAAAGTTTTGGTTTTAAATATTGTGACTTTCTTGATGATGCCTTATAAAGAAAAAACAATGATGATGCCGTGTTAAGTGAATGTTTTGATTGAACGTAGTGCACCATTATCATAGGTTATGTACTAGAATGTCCTCAGGGTGTTCCGGTATGTACCCTATGGTAACGGTGTGTTACATTGGGTGGTATTAGAGTATAGTTTGGCATCCATAGGGATATATAGGAATGTTAAGCATGAAATATCACGAGAAATGCTAATAATGATTGGAGTTCTTATTTATTTTAGGTCATCTACCATAGGTGAACAAGTGGGATAGTCAGCTGGCTTAGGATCTGTAGGAGCCAGTAGGGAGTGTTCAGTACCTCAACCAGAGGAGATGCCTCCAAGAGTTCCCGAGATAAGGGATAGGAGGTATGATTGGCTACGAAAGCAAGGAGTTGTGGATTTCTATGGCAGCACAAACCCTGCTGAGGCCAAGAGATGGTTAGAAAGGACGGAAAGAGTTTTTGATCAGATGGACTGCGAGCCAGACGAGAGGTTCGACTATGCAGTATCCTTACTGCAGGGTCCAACTTATCAGTGGTGGAAGACTGTCCCAGGCAGTACCACCAGGCCTTGCAACTTGAATTGGGAAGACTTTCTGAGGGTCTTCAAGGAGAATTACATGCCTAAGATCTACTTGGACAGGAAGATGAAAGAGTTCCTGGATTTGAAGCAGGGTAGGATGTCAGTGGCAGAATATGAGATCCGGTTCAATGAGTTGATGGGATATTCTACTGTTTTGATTCCTACCGAAGAAAATAAGTGTAGGAGATTCGAAGATGGGATGAGCAAGGAGATCAGGACAAGATTAACGATCTCCAACCTAAGTAGTTCCACTGAGTCGAGAGCTGCTTCGATCAAAATTGAGCAACTACTGAGAGAGTGACAAGTAGAGTCTGTACAAAAGTCTAGATTGAAGAGGTCCAATGAGATTCATAGTGGTTTTGGCAGAAGATTTAGGAAGTGCCAGAACTGAGCTTTCAGATCACCAGCTGGATCAAGACAGTCTGGATTCAGATAGAGGGGTGGTTTTCTACAGTTTGATAGTGTAAGAGCTTCAGTGCAGAGTCAGTTATCCCCTGGTAAGCACTTTGGGAAAAAGCACGGTGGTGAGTGGTGGAAATTATCAGAAGCCTGTTTTCAATGTGGATCTCTAGATCATAGAATTAGAGATTGTCCTATTATTGCTAGAGCCCAGTCAGGTATAAGAGGGGGCTCTGTGAGTGAAGCTACAATCTAGTAGAGTCAAGGTAGTGGGTCTGGACAGAGAGGCCGTGGTAGAGGTAGAGTGAGCACAGGGAGTCCTTCTATCAGGACTAAGGTGCAGAGCAGCAGACCGTAGTCTCAGGCCCGAGTCTGTACCATAAATAGGTGGGAGGTGCAGGATTCTCCGGATGTCGTTGCAAGTGCACTACTTATTTATGGTCATGAAGCATTTATATTGCAAGATCCAGGATCTACGCATTCATTCATCGCACCATATTTGCCATTTAGGCTACATTGTGATAGAAAGTTACTACAGTATGGATTAGATGTGAGTACATCAATAGGTAGTACTACAGTTAAAGGGGAGGTCTGTAAGAGGTGTTTAATTCGAATTGATCAAACAGAATTGGAGGCAGATCTTATTATATTACAGCTGAGAGAGATAGATATTATCTTAGGCATAGATTAGCTCACTACTTATAGGTTTGTCATGAACTACTATGTTAAGGAGGTAATACTAGAATCTACTGGTCAGACGAGAGCAATTTTCAGAGGAATTAGTCAAGCAGTGCCAGCCAGGTTGATATCATTTGTGAGTGCATTAAGGCTGATGTAAGGAAGATATAAGGCTTATCTGGCCCACGTCATCGATACTAGAGCTGAGCAGAATATGCAGGACATTCCCGTAGTTAGGGAATTCCTGGATGTGTTTCCCACTGAATTACCTGGCTTACCTCCAAATCGGGAAGTAGTTTACAATTGATTTAATTCCAAGTGTTACTCCTATATCTATTCCTCCATATAGGATGACACCTGTAGAACTGAACGAGTTGAAGGCTCAACTACAGGAGTTACTGGAAAAGGGTTTCATTAGACCCAGTGTTTTGCCTTGGGGAGCTTCAGTTTTGTTTGTAAAGAAGAAAGATGGGACTTTGAGGTTATGCATTGATTATAGGCAACTGAATCGGGTGACAGTGAAGAACAAGTATCCGTTGCCTATAATTGATGATTTGCTTGATCAGTTGTAGGGAGCTCAGGTATTCACTAAGCTAGATTTGAGATTTGGGTATTATCAGTTGAAGATGGCAGAGGCTGATGTACCTAAAAGTGCATTCAGGAGCAGGTATGGGCATTTCGAGTTTTTAGTAATGCCGATTGGGTTAACTAATGCCCCAGCAGCATTTATGGCCTTGATGAATAAGGTGTTTCAGCCCTACCTGGACCACTTTGTGATAGTGTTTATTGATGATATTTTAGTTTATTCGAAGAGCAGAGAAGAATATGTTGAGCATCTGAGAGTGATTTTACAAATCATGAGAGAGAAACAACTGTATGCCAAATTCAGTAAGTATGAATTTTGGCTGGATTAAGTAGCGTTTTTGGGGCATATAGTGACTGAACAAGGCATACGGATCCAAAGAAGATAGAGGCAGTAATGAATTGGGAAGCTCCTAGGAATGTGTATGAAATTCAAAGCTTCCTAGGAATGGCCGGATATTACCGAAGGTTTGTCGAGGGGTTTTCTTTAATCTCAGCCCCTTTGACAAAACTTCTAAGGAAGAATGTAGTATTCAGATAGAATGAGGAATGTCAGAAGAGCTTTGAGGAGCTAAAGCATTGGTTGACTACAACACTGGTGTTGACTATTCCATAGGGGACCGGAGGATATGTGGTATATAGTGATGCTTCGCATCAAGGATTGGGATGTGTATTAATACAGTATGGCAAGGTGATCGCCATGCTGCATCAATACAAGATTAACTATTTGGTACATGATTTAGAGCTTGCTGCAGTGGTGTTTGCTTTAAAAATATGGAGACACTATCTGTATAGAGAGACATTCCAGATATACATAGATCATAAGAGTTTGAGGTATCTGTTGAGTCGAAAGGAATTAAACATGAGACATAGGAGATAGATAGAGTTGTTGAAAGAATATGACTACACGATTGAGTATCATCCAGAGAAAGATAATATGGTAGCTGATGCTTTAAGTAGGAAGTCGAACACTAGTGTAGCTTAGATTTAGTTATCGAGGTTACCGAGCTTAATTCACTTGAGAGCTCTGAATGTGGAATTGAATCTGGAACAAGATGAGGTATTAATTTCTACATTGAAGTTAAGGTCGATGTTATATGATAGAATCAGAAAAGTCCAGAGGAAAGATCCTGATATAGTGAAGCTTATAGAGAAAGTGAAGATGAATCCGGATTTTGAGTTTAAGTTGAGAGATGAGACACCGTGATTCAAGTAGAGGCTTTGTGTGTCGAATGTGGATGATCTGAGAAAGAAAATTCTTGAGAAAGCTCATATGGCCACCTATGCTATGCATCTTGGTACTACTAAGATGTATAACATGCTAAAGTAGCATTTCTGATGGCCCGGAATGAAAAATAAAATGGCGGAGTATGTTTCTAAGTGTATGACATGCCAGCAGGTTAAGGCTAAGCATCAAGCTCCAGCAGGGAAGCTACATTTGTTGCCTATTCTGGAGTGGAAATGGGAACAAATTATCATAGACTTCATTATGGGATTGCCTAAGACTCCGAGGTAGAACGATGCTATATGGGTTGTAGTGAACCGATTGACTAAGTCAGCCAATTTCTTACTAGTGAGAGAGAATAACTCACTAGATCAGTTGGCCCAGAGATATATGAAAGAAGTGGTTAGACTGCATGTGGTTCCAATGTCTATTGTATCAGATAGGGATCCCAGATTTACTTCGAGATTCTGGAAGAGCTTACAATCTGCTATGGGCATGAAGTTGAACTTCAATATTGCATTTCATCCTCAAACAGATGGACAAAGTGAGAGGACAATCAAGATTGTTGAGGATATGCTTAGAGCATGTGTATTGGAGTTTCAAGGAGCTTGGGATCAGTATATAACACTGGTAAAATTTGCATATAATAATCACTACCACAGTAGTATCGGAATGGCACCATACGAGGCATTATATGAAAGAAAGTGTTGATCACCTCTGTATTCAGATAAAGAGGGCTTGAGAATGGTTAAAGGCCCAGAATTGATACAAGATACCGTGGACAAGGTGAAATTGATACGAAGCCGAATTAAAGCAGCTTAAGATAGACAGAAGAGTTATGTGGATCAACATCGATGGGATATGGAATACAGTGTAAGGGTCAAAATGTTTCTGAAAGTTTCACCTTAGAGAGGAGTATTGAGATTCGGTAAAAAGGGCAAGTTGAGCCCTAGTTACATTGATCCATATGGGATTATTGAAAGGATAGGACCTTTGGCATACAAGTTAACTTTGCCGAATGAGATGTCTCAGTGGTATAACGTATTTCATGTGAGTATGCTCTGAAGATTCTGATCGGATCTGACACATGTGATATCGGCTCAAGAGATTGAGGTTACTAGTAACCTAAGCTATGTTGAGGAGCCGATTAAGATAGTGGGATCCTAGATCAAGCAGTTGAGGAACTGAGTCATTCCATTGGTAAAATTTCTTTAAAGGAATCACTCAACTGAGGAAGCAACTTAAGAAACGGAAGAGCATATAAGGAGGCAATATCCCCACCTATTCGACAATCAAGTAAGAATTTTGAGGACTAAATTTCTTTTAAGGAGGGGAGAATTGTAACATCCTATTACCCATGTTGAGGCTAGAATAGTAGATATGAGAGATTATTAAAAGATTAGAAAATGCATTTCATCCTCATGCAATATATGATATGCACCTACACGTGAATATTGAATTTTTTGCACATGAAAATAATTGTACATGCATTCATTGACATTCTGGGTATAATTTTTATAAGTGTGAATTTTGATCTAAATTGTGGTTTATATGTACTGAAAACTGACTTGGTGTGTATAGGTATTGATTTTGAAATTTTGGTGAATTTTAGAAAATCCTTGAAGTTTTGGGTAAATTTTGAACTAGGAAAAATGCCAAATAGTAGGAAAATTGATAAATAGTAGTAGAATTAAGAGTCAAATGGTAGTGAAAACTTTTATAAATGGCTTTGGGATTTAATGACATATGTCATTGAAATTTGGAGACAATTGGAGTATAAATTGGGGTTAAATAGAATAGTTTTTAAAAGGGGTCCAAATAGGACCACAGGAAGGTGACAAGTGGCAATGACAAGTGTCACCACTACTTGCCACCACTCCCCTACTCCTGAAACTTCAATTTTTTGTTTTAAAGACCAAATTAAATGTTGTCTTTCACTTGCTTGTCTCTCCCTCTCTTCGTGAGCTTCATCTTCTTCTCTTCTTCACGATTTTTTGCTTCTCCAACCTCCATACACATTGAACCTAGCCTTCTTTTCTTTCACTTGCTACTCTCACCTTGTTTTCTTCTTCCTTCTCACAAAAGACCCAACCTAATCACTCTTGTATGATGATGTACGTGATTGACATGGAAAGTTAGGGCTTCTTGTTGTGTTTGAAGACATTGAAGAGAAATCAAATAAGTAGCTTGTTAATCTTCATGGTTTTGCTAAATGAAGCATTTATGATGGCAATTTAGTATTTAATGATCATGATAGAGGAGTTGAGATATGTGTAATGTTGATATTGCAATAAATAGATATATGTTCTATTTTAATGTATTAATGGTATTTATGAGTTGTTTTAAGGAAGGATTGAGAGACTAAATGGTGATGAAGAGGGTGCCAGAAAAATTAGTTGTAACATGTCCACTAATTATGCTTCTGTGTTTTAGCCATAACTTGTTCTGTAGTTATCCAAATGAGATGATTTTTAATTTGGAGTAAATTAGAGACATAGGAATACAATGTTTCTGAAGAAATTGAATTTTGATTCTATCTCTAAGAATTTCAAAATCTGGCTTGAAATTGAGTTTTGACTCAGGTTGTAGTATTACCCGAGACAGAACTCGTGTCTTGTTGATATTGAATAAACCGTAATCATAGATGCTGAATTAAACAAAGATTTCTTCACAAAAGTTATATTTTATTCTCTTGTCTTTCAAATTATATAAAGTTCATAATTTTTAAATGTGGTAATTGAGAGATATGAGTTGTACAAATTTACAGCATGACATGTACAAGCCAAAGTTTCAAATGTGCTTAGTCTGTAGTGTTTTACGCATAACTCATAGAATACTGAATCAAATTGAATGATCTTAGTGTCATTAGAAAATTAAGAGATAGGAGAACAATTTTCTAGAAGAAAGTATCCTCAAATCACTTCACTACCTTAGTCAAAAAGAACATGTAATGTTGACCTGAAAGTTGTTATAGGAAAAATCTGAATTGACTAAGGAATTATGAATTTCGATTTTTATGGTTTTATTGAGGTATAAACTATAAGTATAAAGATACTTATGTGAGTTTGGATATATGAATCTTTACATGACAAGAATAATAGAGTGATGCTAGGGATTGTCATGAAGATGCATTGTGTATACTTCATATACATACATGTGTATTAATAAACACTTATAATTGTTTCAAATTGTGATATGTGTATATTGGGTGATATAGAGGAGCAACTGGAACGTCAACATCTAGACGTTACTGGAACTTCTAGGCATTAGCTTCGGGAATGACCGGTCAGTAACCTAGACGATCTCACTCAATTAATTTTTTGTGTTAGATTATGTTTTACTTATCTTAGGAATATGAAATTGGTTGTGTTGACTTTTGGGCAATTGATTGTCCGAGGAGTTCTATATTCGGGACTGTATTGGAAGTGCTACTTGAACATGAATATGACTAACTATTTGTTCTCAACTTCAATGTTAAATGCCAGACTAAAAGTTTGATGACAAATGTGAATAAAAAAGAGTGTGAATGTGATTGAATGAGTGTAATCATTAAATATGTATGATGCATTTCATTACATAAATGCATGGAAGATAGTGGTAATTGTGACCAGAGTCGCTAGTAAAAGAGCTTAAAGCTCAGAACATGATAAGAGCCTTTGGCTCAGTTGTGCATATACCCAGTATCCACTAAGGGATATGAGACATTAATTGATACAGCTCGATATTCACAAAGGGATATGAGCTAGTAAAAAGGCACTTGGTCACAACAAAGTAACAAATGAAACTGAGTCACGTGCATTGCGTTTATATTTGATATGTGTATTTTACATGAATGAAATGACCATTATGATTGTTCTAAAAGGTGATATTTTATGAATATGCAAAGTTGTGAAAAATATGTTACGGGTATTGATGTGATGCATAAATTGAGTAAACCATCGATGATGGTTACCTCATTAAGTTCGTAAAACTCACCAAAATTGCAACGTTGAATTTTCAAGAGAGAGAGACGACTTTGGCTGCTGAGTGATGCTACAAGTAGTGTAGACTTATACTTTTGGGAAAAAGAAGAAATGGCTCAAAGGTTGGTCAGATGAGATTGGAAGATTAGATATATCTTTTCGTGTATTTCCTCTTTCATGTAGCTTATTTTGTAATAGGTTATGATGATGTACATGTACTGTTATTCGAAAGATATAATGTATTACATTCGGATTTTTAAAATGAAAAAGGGAAATTTTGGTTTTAAATATTGTGGCTTTCTTGATGATGCCTTATAAAGAAAAAAAAATGATGATGCCATGTTAAATGAATGTTGTGATTGAACGTAGTGCACCATTATGATAGGTTATGTACTTGAATGTCCTCAGGATGTTCCTGTATGTACCCGATGGTAGCGAGACGCTACAGTCTAGGTTACTCACAGTTTGCTCCAAATAGCTTATTACCTCAATGTCCTGGCAATATCTAGATGTGGTCGATCTAATTGCTTTTCTATATCATGCAACACATACATATTTACACATTACTAATTTGCATAATCACTTTAATACTCATTCAAGCAGATATGTTTATGTGTTATATATAATGCATGCTCAATGACAATTGCAGGTATATTTCATTAATACAGACCTCATAATCATTTACCATCATCTTTCAATTAGTCTTTAATACCTAATATACTTTACTCACTTTAATCACCTAATTCATCATCAACTAGGTTCATTCACCTAATTCATCATCAACTAGGTTCATTCAAGATTTCATTTAAGCCTAAGTACATCATTAAAGAAGTACCTCAACATTAGTTGGTACAAACATCAGTCAAAAGACAATCCTTTTTCTTCATATGTCTGCTTACGATTATGGTGTCCCTCCCACAATTGTGACATAAACTCATGGGACTGGCCACAATCGTGGGGGCTTTGCCACGATCGTGACAAAACCATATTTTTGCCAGGTCACGATCGTGGGTGAGGGCCACGATTGTGCCCTGAAAATTCTTCCTTCATTCACACAAATTCAATACATATACTAACAACAATTTCACTCTAAATTTTCTAGTATTAACATCTATTTATGCAACTTCATTACATGCTAATTCAACCATTAAATTAGTTGTATTAAATTCCATAAAACTCAACTCATTTGATTTATCATTTCCATCATAATCCTATCATTCACACATTCATAACTTTTCAATATTTCACTCTTTCATAAAACATCAAACAATTCATTTTCATAATTTATCTACCTCAATTACCCATTTAAAACATTCATAAAACAAGTCATTCAAGGTCATTGATCATAACCATAAAAACAGGACATTTAACATGTCCATATGTTCATTAAGGTTTGAACATCCATTCAACTCCTTTATCATCTTCACCTTTCCTTAAAACTACTATCCTAGTTCTTCTCGCTTCTAAAATATTATTATAATACCTTTCTTATACCTGAGTTTCGCATTCATTATACCTTAAATTCTCAATTTATTTCCTTACGTAATGGGCTATCAATAATGGGTTCCATAACCTCAAAATAAAAGCACATCATATACATTTATTCAAAAATTTCCCTACACTCTTCAAATACATGAAAATGAGACATAAAATGTTCATTTAGTCATCAACATTATTGATCATTTTCCCCATCATTTACACTATATGAATATCTCAAAATCATCTTTAGAAGATCTATAAATCGTTAATCATCTCAAATTTAAAAATATAAAATTTATATGCTCATTTCATCACTCACGATTCTCATATATGTACATCATCATTTCATGAACATTTAATATCAAAATAGTCACCATATTTGTTTCATTTGCAACTACCTATGAAGATCAAAGTATAACTTGCTGGATAAAACTCCAAGCTCTCAAAGAAATCACTTAACCTAGCTCCAAAGCATCACATGATCATCATCACTTAAAGAGGAATAAGCTAGGTTTTTTGTAATAAAGAGGAAGAAGACAACAAGAAGCTTGAAGAAACGAAGTGCAGGAGTTGAGCAAAAGCTCAACGTGATGAGAGTGAGAGTGAGTGTTGTGGAGACGAAGAAGAGAAGAGATGAAGAAGATCACGAAGAGAAGAAGAAACCAAGAAACAAAACAATTAAAATGGTCTTTCAATGTTAAAAGGATCATGGGTGAGTGTGGTAAGGCAAGTGATATTTGTCACTTGCCACTTGCCACTTGTTACCTCCCTATGGTTCCATTTGGTCCTCTTTTAATAACTAGCTCATTTGTCTCCAATTTCTAATCCAATTGTCTCTCATTTTTTATAATAAATGTCATCAAATCCTAATATCACACATCAATATTTCTATTGTCATTCATCACTTATTTCTAACACCATAAATCAATTATCCTGCCACTTGACATTTTTTCCTAGTCTAAAATTACTCAAAATTTCAATTCCACTTGACATTTTTTTCGAGTCCAAAATTACTCAAAATTTTAGAAAATTTCCAAATTTCACAAAAATTTTAGATCAATAATTTTACTCACCAAATCCATTTTCAAGACATATAATTCATAATTAATAATATAATCACTTCTATAAGTTAATTATACCCGGTAAATGTCAAATAAGTGCATGAATAATCACTGTCAAATAACGTGTATCTATGCTAAATGATGCATGAGCATGAAATGCATGTCCTAATTTCTCAATATTATCTCTCATATTCAGTATTCTAAGGTTCAAACCGTTAGCATTGGAAAAATGGGATGTTACAATTCTCCCCTCCTTAAGAAATTTCATCCTCAAAATTCTCTCCTGATTCATAGAATAGGTGGCGATATTGTTTCCCAATGTGCTCCTTCATTTTCTAAGTTGCTTCCTCACTCGAGTGATTCTTCTAAAGGACTTTCACAAATGGAATTAATCAGTTTCTCAACTGTCTTGTCTGCTATCCCACTATATTTATCGGTTCCTCAACATAACTCAAATTACTAGTTACTTCAATCTCCTGAGTCGGTAATATATGCATCGTATCATACTAGTATCTCCTGAGCATACTCACATGGAACACATTATATATCTGGGGCATCTTAACCGATAAGGCTAACTTGTAAGCCAATGGTCTAAACCTCAGTGCCTCTCTCCAAGTCGATACTCTCAGAAACACTTTGCCTCCTACACTGTATTCCATATCTCTTTAGTGTTGATCCACATAGCTCTTTTGTCTATCTTGAGCTACTTTAATTTTACTTCGAATTAGTTTTACTTTATCCACAATATCTTGTATCAATTCTGGGCCTTCTACTATTCTCAAACCCTCTTCATCCCAATGTAGAGACGAAAACATTTCCTACTATACAATGCCTCATACAGTGCCATTTTGATACTACTGTGGTAATGGTTGTTATATGCAAACTCAATCAAGGCTATATACTGATCCCATGCTCCTTGAAACTCTAATACACATGCCTTGAGCATATCCTCAACAGTTTTAATTGTCCTCTCACTCTGTCCATCTGTCTGACGATGAAATGCAATACTGAAGTGTAACTTCATTTCTATAGCTTTCTGTAAGCTTTTTCAGAACCTCGAAGTAAAATTAAGACCCTTGTTCGATACAATGGATACCAGACTAAATGATCTAGAAAATTATTCTCTCTCACTGGTAAGAAATGGGCTAACTTTGTCAATCGGTCCACCACAACCCATATAGCATCATTTTGCCTCAAAGTCTTTGGAAATCCCATTATGAAATCCATCTTGATTTGCTCCGATTTCCACTTCGGAATAGGTAATGAATGTAGCTTCCCAACTGGAGCATGATGCTAAGCTTTAATCTGTTGGTATGTTAGACACTTGACAACAGACTCTGCTACTTGCTTCTTTATCCCTGGCTACTAGAAATGCTACTTCAGTGTGTTATACGTCTTAATGATACCAGTATGTATAGCATAAGCCATTACATAAGCTTCCTCTAGAATCTCTTTCCTCAATTCATTCAAATTAAGCACAAACAATCTCTACTTCAACCATAGTATCTCATCTGTCAATTCAAATTCAAAATCTGGTTTCACTTTTAACTTCTCAATAAGTTTCACCATTTTAGGATCTTTACTTTAAACTTTTTAAATTCTGTTATGCAATACTGATCTCAGTCTCAGTGTAGCAGTCAATGCATCATTCTGCTCTAGGTTCAACTCGATATTCAAGGATTTCAATTAAACTAGGCTCTATAACCTCGATATCTGAATTTGAGCTACACTGCTATTTGATTTTCTGCTCAGAGCATCACCTACCACATTAGCTTTTCCTAGATGATACTCAATCAAGCAATCATATTCTTTCAATAGCTCTATCCATCTTCTCTGTCTCATATTCAATTCCTTCTGACTCAACAAATACTTCAAGCTCTTATAATCAGTATATATCTAGAAAGTCTCTCCATACAAATAATGTCCATATCTTTAGAGAAAAAACCACTACAACAAGCTCTAAATCATGTACTGGATAGTTAATCTCGTGAGGCCTTAGTTGTCTCGATGCATAAATTATCACTTTTCCATACTGCATTAATACGCATCCCAATACTTGATGCGAAGCATCACTATACACCACATAACCTTCAGTTCTAGATGGAATAGTTAACACCAGTGTCATAGTCAACCGATGCTTCAACTCCTCAAAACTCCTATGACATTCATCATTCCATCTGAAAGGCACATTCTTCCTCAAAAGTTTAGTCAGAGGGGCTAAGATCAATGAGAACCCCTCGACAAACCTCTGGTAATATCCGACTAATATGAGGAAACTTTGGATCTCAAACACATTCTTCAGAGCTTCCCACTTCATTACTGCCTCTATGTTCTTTGAATCCACTTGTATGCCTTATCCAGTTATAATGTGACCTAGAAACACTACTTGATCCAGTCAAAATTCACACTTACTGAATTTAGCATACAGTTGTTCTCCCTTATGATATGTAAAATTAATCTCAGATGTTTAGCATGCTCTTCTCTACTCTTCGAATATACCAAAATGTCATCTATAAACTCTATCACAAAACGATCTAGGTAGGGCTAAAATACCTTATTCATCAATGCCATAAATGCAGTTGGGGCATTAGTTAACCCAAATGGCATAACTAAGAAATGGAAATGCCCATACCTGCTCGTGAACGCACTTTTCAATACATCAGCCTTTGCTATCTTTAACTGATAGTACCTAGATTTCAAGTCCAACTTAGTGACCACCAGAGCTCCCTGCAACTAGTTAAGAAGATCATCAATTCTAGGCAACGGGTACTTATTCTTCACTATTACTCAATTTAGTTGCCTACACAGCCTCAGAGTTCCATCCTTCTTCTTCACAAATAAGACTGGAGCTCCTCATAATCATACACTGGGTCTAATGAAACTCTTTTCCAACAATTCCAGCAACTAAGCCTTCAACTCCTTTAGTTTCATAGGTACCATCCTATATGAAGAAATAGAAATAGGAGCTGCACCTGGAACTAAGTCAATCATAAACTCTGCTTCCCTATCTAGAGGTAAACTAGACAACTCGGTGGCAAACACATCCAGGAATTCCCTAATAATAGGAATGTCCTGCACATTTTGCTCAGTGCTAGTATCGATGATGTGGGCCAAATAATCCTCACATCCACCTCTGATCAATCTCAATGCACTCAAGAATGAGATTAGTTTGGTTGGCTTTGCTTGACTAATACCTCGAAATACTACTCTCGGTTAATTAGAAGATTATAGTATTACCTCCTTAGTATAACAGTTCATGATGGCCCTATGAGCAGTGAGCTAATCCACGTCTAGTACAATATCTATTTCCCTTAATTATTATACAATTAAGTCTCCCTCCAATTCTACCTGATCAATTCGGATCAAACACCTCTTATAAACTTCTCCTATTACTGTAGTACTACCTATCGATGTACTTACATCTAATCTATAATTCAGTAGTTCTCTATCACAATGCAGCCTAGATGCTAGATGCGGTACGATAAAAGAATGCATAGATCCAGGATCTAGCAATGCAAAAGCATCATAAGTAAAAATAAGCAACACACTTGCAACAACATCTAGAGAATTCTGAGCCTTTTGTCTGGTCATTGCATATACTCTGGCGTAAGACTACAATTGGTTGCTCTACACCTCAGTCCTGATAGTAGGACTCCCAGAACTCATTCTCCCTCTGCTACAACCTCTCTATCCAGACCCACTAGCTTGGCTCAGCTAGACAGTAGTTTTTGTTACTACTCCTTCTTTTCTTCCAAACTATGCTCCATATACAACAGAGCAGTCTCTGATTTGATGATTAAATGAGTTGCATTGAAGGCAAGCAGTTGTCAACTTCTAGCCTTCACCACTATGCTTCTTCCCACAATGCTCACAATTCTGTAGCTATTTTGATCCTGCACCTCTTCTACTGCCAGACTACATAAAACTTCCCCCTGTATGAACCCCGAATATCTTGATCTAGTCGGTGATCGAAAAGAATGATTTTGACGCTTGCTAAACCTTCTGCTAAAACCACCCTGAGATTCACTAGACTCTGCTCTATGTTTTGACTGACTATTAATTAACAACTGCTTAATTCGAATTGAGGCAGCCCGTAGTTTCATAAAACTACCCAAATTAGAAATGGCTGACCTTGTCTGAATCTCCATGTTCAGCCCATCTTCAAATCTCCTACACTTTTCTTCCTCAGTAGCAATCAAGGTAGTGGCATAACCCATCAGTTTGTTGAACTTTATTTTATACTCTGCCATAGAAAGGTTGCCTTAGTTCAGATTCAAAATTTCCTTCATCTTTCTTTCTAGGCAGATCTTCGGTAAATAATTTTCCTTGAAGACCTTCAAAAAGTCTTCCACTTCAAGTTACAAGGCCTGGTGGTACTGCCTAGAACAGTTTTCCACCATTAATATGCTGGGCCTTGTAGTAAGGAAACTGCATAGTTAAACTTCTCATCCGACTTGCAGTCCATTTGATCAATGACTCTCTCCGTTCTTTCTAGCCATCCCTCGGCCTCTGCAGGTCTGTTTTGTAGAAGTCCATAGCCCCCTGCTTTGATAGTTTATCATTCTTCCTTTCCCTTATCTCGGGAATTCTCATAGGCATTCTCTCAGGTCCAGATACTGAAGACTCCCTATTGGCTCCTACTAATTCTAAATCATTTATGTCAACTAACCTTCTGACTTGATCACCTATGTCGAATGACCTATAATAGATAATAACTTTGATCACTATCTACATTTCTCAAGATATTTCATGTCTAATGTTCCTATATGTCCCTATAGATGCCAGAAATGCTCTAATACCAAGTGTTGTAGCACCCTACTCCCATTAGACACTTATGCTCGTACGTCCATCACACATTTGAGCATATGCCCAGTGGAAGCAGTGCACTAAATCAGTCACATTCAATTCTCATGGCATTATAATTAAAGCATAAATATCATGATATCTAAAAAAACACAATTCCTCATTTTCATTTCATAAAATTGAATATACATTGTAGCATTACGTACATCATCCTTTGTATATATATATATATATAATATCAGAAAAATCAGAGTTTACAACTCTGTTTACAAAAATATGTTACATGTATGAGGAAATATAAAAAAAGTTATCTATATCCTTCAGTCTCAATTAACCAACTTTTGAGCCATTTCTTCTATCCAAAAGTAGTAATAGATCTCTTCTAAGTTGTCTTAGAAGCTAAGTCTGCTTTCGCGTACTTAAAAAGTCGGCATTGCAATTTTGATGAGTTTTGTGAACTCTGTGAGCTATCCATCATCAATGGCTCACTCGTTTCATATAACACAATAGTTCATATAATCACATAACTCATATTATTTCATTTATCATCATATAACATCACAAAACACTTTGTTCAAGAATTTCACATTTCCCATTTAACATAATTTAACAATACATTTCAATCATTCAAAACATATATATCAATTGTATACGCAATGCTTGTGAGTCTCACCTTCAAATTATTATATTGTTGTGACTGAGTGTCTTTTTCACTGTCCCATATCCATTGTGGGTATCAGGCTTAATAATAACTGTCCCTTATCTATTGGGGATACAGGGCTCATTATACATATTGAGCTAGAGGCTCTTACCACATTATGAGCTTTAACCTCTTTTCCATTGGCGACCCCAGTCACAACTGCCTTTATGTTATCATGCATTCATGTAGTGAAATGCATCACATGTATTCAATCATTCACTTGTGCTCAATTTTCATCACAATCGGAACTTGGTCTAATATTTAATTGTCGACTTGAGTATCATTTATTCTATCCAATTCACACATAATAAGCACTTCCAATATGTTTTTCATGCATCAAACGCCTCCAACATTCAATGTCCAGAATCCACATATTCACATCACATAATAATTCAATACAGAATTTAAAACAAACAATTAATCATGTGAGACCATCTAGCTTACTCACAGTTTGCTCCAGATAGCTTATTGCCTGGACGTCCTGGCAATATCTAGATGCAGTTGCTCTAATTGCTCTTCTATATCATACAACACATACACATTTACACATTACTAATTTGCACAATCACTTCAATACTCAATCAAACACATATGTATATTTGTTATGTATAATGCATGCTCAATAACAATCCCAGGTATATTTCATTAATACACATCTCATAATCATTTACCATCATCTTTCAATCATTTTTTTAATACCTAATACACTTTACTCACTTTCATCACCTAATTCATCATCAATTAGGTTCATTTAAGATTTCATTTAAGCCTATTTACATCATAAGGAAGCACCTCAACATTAGTTGGTACAAACATCACTTAAAAGATAACCCTTTTTCTCCATATGTCAAAAACTCATGAGACTGGCCACGATCGTGGTAAAAACTCATGGGACTAGCGATGATTGTGAGGGTTTTGCCACGATTGTGATAGAACCATATGCTTGCCAGGCCATGATCATGGGTAAGGGCTACGATCGTGATATAACCAATTTTTATCAGGCCATGATCGTGCCCTGCAATTTCTTCCTTCATTCACACAAATTCGGCACATATACTAACAAAAATTTCAATCCAAACTTTTCAGTAGTAACATACTAACAAAAATTTCAATCCAAACTTTTCAGTAGTAACATCTATTTATATAACTTCATTATATGCTATTTCAACCACCAAATTAGTTGCATTAAATTCCATAAAACTTAACTCATTTGATTCATGATTTCTAACTTAATCCTATCATTCACACATTCATAAATTTTCCATATTTCACTCTTTCATAAAACATCAAACAATTCATTTTCATAATTCATCTACCTTAATTACCCGATCAAAACTTTCATAAAACAAGTCATGCAAGGTCATTAATCATAACCACAAAAATAGGACATCTAATATGTCCATATGTTCTTCAAGGTTTCAACATCCATTCAACTCCTTTATCATCTTCTCATTTCCTCAAAACTACTATCCTAGTTCTTCTCATTTCTAAAATATTATTCGAACACCTTTTTTATACCTGAGTTTCTCATTCATTATACCTTAAATTCTCAATTTATTTCCTCAAATAATGGGCTACAACTAATGAGTTCCATAACCTCAAAATAAAAGCACATCATATACATTTATTCAACAATTTCCCCACACTCTTCATAAACACAAAAATGAGACATAAAATGTCCATTTACTCATCAATATTATTGATCATTTTCCCATCATTTACACTATAAGACTATCTCAAAATCATCTCTAGAAGATCTATAAATCATTAATCAACTCAAATGTAAAAATATAACATTTATTTGCTCATTTCATCACTCAAGATTATCATATATATGCATCATCATTTCATGAACATTTAATATCAAAATAATCACCATATTTGTTTCATTTGCAACTACCTATGAAGCTCAAAGTGTAACTTACTAGATAAAACTCCAAGCTCTCCAAGAAATCACTTAACCTAGCTCCAAAGCACCAAACTATTATCACCACTTAAAGAGGAATAAGCTAGGTTTTTGGTAATAAAGAGGAAGAAGACAACAAGAAGCTTGAAGAAACATAGTAGAGGAGTTGAGTAAAAACTTAACATGATGAGGGTGAGAGTGAGTGTCGTGGAGACGAAGAAGAGAAGAGATGAAGAAGATCATGATGAGAAGAAGAAAGTAAGAAATAAAACAATTAAAATGGTCTTTCAATGTTAAAAGAATCGTCAGTGAGCTAGCAAGGCACGTGTCACTTGCCACTTGCCACCTGTCACCTCCCCATGGTTCCATTTGGTCCTCTTTTAATAACTAGCCCATTTGTCTCTAATTTTTAATCCAATTGTCTCCCAATTTTCTATGGCATATGTCATTAAATTTTAATATCACACATCAATATTTCTATTTTCATTCATCACTTATTTCTACCACTGTAAGTCAATTGTCCTATCCCTTGGCATTTTTTCCTAGTCCAAAATTACTCAAAATTTTAGAAATTTCCCAAATTTCACCAAAAATTCTAAATAAATAATTTTAGTCACCAAATCTATTATCAAGACATATAATCCACAATTCACAATATAATCACATTTAAAAATCAATTATACCTGGTAAATGTCAAATGAGTGCATAAACGATCATTGTAATGTGTGCAATAATTAAATTAACGTGTATGTATGCTAAATGATGCATGTAACACCCCACTCCCTCCGGACCCGAACCCAATATCGACAGTGATATCCGAATCCGTGCCCCGCGAGGGTGGCGTGTCACATCACTTCACTAAACAAAAGTCGGTATAAATTTTTTTTTTAATACTCTTATCAAAGATCATTTCTTTGGGCCCACTTTTTATTTAAAACCATTTAATACCACGCAATGAAAAATAACAGAACTTTTATTAGCCACTTGGGCCCATTTCCAATGTCACAGTACAATCGTTTCAGTTTCTCAAAAGTAATACAAACTATCATATTCGATTTCACAAATTACAATTGTAATAATTGAATATCAATCAGTGCAACAATTTGTGGAAAGTACAATAAAATCAATAGACATAATGCAGATGCGAACTGATCCCGACCTCTTCTTTTCTCTCTCCTACGCAACAGATATACTCCCGTCGCTTAACGGGGTATTCTTCTGAGTCCTGAAAAATAGTTGCAAATTTTGGGTGAGTTTTGCGAACTCAATGAGCGACCATCATCGATGGCCCACCCAATCACATAATACAGAATTCACACATCTAATACTCACCCAGGCACATATCACAGTTTCACACAGTTTATACACATAATTCACAATTCACTTATATCAAAGTTTAACCACTTTATATTATGCACATGCAATGCTCGTGAGACTCACTTTTTACTTATTACTTCGTTATGACTGAGTGCCAAAACTCTCCCTTATAGGGCTCATTGATAACTGTCCCATATAGGGCTCATTGGTAACTGTCCCTTAATAGGGCTCATTGATAACTGTCCCATATAGGGCTCATTAAGCGTTGAGCCTGAGGCTCTGAATCATACATTGAGCTATAAGCTCTAATAGGTGGCTACTCGAGTCACAACTGTCATTATAGGTCATACTCTTATGCAATGAAATGCATCACTCACATATATATATACCAAATCACAAACAAATACCCATTTATCATCGGACCGTAGTCCGGTATTTATCACTTATATAATGTGTATTAAAAACACATTACCAATTACAATATGTACACATAGGTCATCAAATTCACATTCAAGTATCACTTCAATATTTGCAATCAGTAGCACATTCATCGGACCTCCTGTCCGGAAACCAAAACAATTATCACACTTTTATAGAAATTCAGAAATAAAATCTATACACAATTCAAAACATAACAAACAATGAAGCGAGACCATCTAGGTCTACTCACAGTACGCTCCAGATTAGCTTTCCTTGCCTGGAACGTCTGACTGCCGCCTGACTGCGGACTTTGACCTGCACAGTCATTTTGTGCAATTTATTGCACACACATTAATAATTGCATAATTATCAGAAATTAATTGATACAAAATATGTACGATGCATGTTCATGACTATCCCGGTGTAAATCAGAATTAATTCTGACATTAACTCTAATCGGTCCACTTAATTAGGGTTTAAAACCAATTTCTAATATAATCACAGAAAAAATCCAAATTGTGGTATGGAGAGGTAAAGGGTATTTTTAGAAACCCGGTGCTTCAAAAACGGGGTCAATCGGAGGTCGGATGGCCAAATTATATACAATTTAGTGAAGAGGGGTCGGATCAAATTAACCAAATTCACTAATATCCAAAAACGACAGCGTCGCACTTCGCGACGCTGCGTTGCGGGCGGGCAGCGCACGCTCGCACTAGCGAGCGGTCGCTCTCGCGAGCGCGCGAGCTCTTGCGAGCAGGTCGCTCTCGCGAACGGTCGCACTCGCGAGCGATCGCACTTGCGAGCGCGCAAGCCCTCGCGAGCAGGTCGCGCTCGTGAGCGCGAGTCCCGCCCTCGCCCTCGCGGGCGCTCGGGCTCGCCAGGGACGCGACTACCGCGTTGCATCGGAACGCTCGCGATGGCCCGACAAGGTCGCGCCATCACGATCGTACCGAGGTACGATTGTGAGCCTCCTCTTTCCAATTTTTTGTTTCCTCTTCATCCGATCCCCTGTGCTTCCAATTTCCCTAACTTTTTGTAAAGACATCCAAAACTCACAAATAAGGTCTCGTTGGAAAGCTCACAGAAAACCCTACAAGTTTCATGAAGGGCTTAAAAATCAATTTCACCTCTAAGAGAATCAAATTTCACATCAATTAGGTCTGTTCTACTAACCCCATTCCAAAACAATGACCTCACTTTCAACTCTTATAACTTCTTATTCTGTTATCCAAAAATTCCATGATATACAGAAATGGAAAGTTTAAGACAAGCTCTACATTTCGTATGAAGACATCAAAAACAAATTAGAACTAAAATTGGGTCAAATTCACAATCAAAGATTATGACTTGGTCCTTTTAGACCTAAAACACATCCAGATTTCAAAAATTCATATTTCTTGATTCAAACATCCGAAAATTGCATATTATATCTCATTACAAAGATCTAACAGTTCTCTACAACTTTCATGAAGACTAAAACAACATATTCTGCCTAATTAAATCCCAATTCATCTTGAAAGTGTCAGATCACAATATTCCACTTTAGTGTTCTGGAAATTCACTGTTCATGCCAAACACATCCGAATTTCAACAAGCCATATCTTTCAATCCTTATTTCAAAAAAATGCATACTCTATGGTGATTGAAAGCTAATAAGAAGATCTCCAACTTTCATGAAGACCAAGACAACCAATTCTGCCTAATTTAACCCCAATTACTCTTTAAAATTTCAGATCACATAATTCAATTTTAGTGTTCTGCAAATTCACTGTTCATGCCTACACACTTCCGAATTTCATGATCAAAATTGACACTCTAAAAGTCAGAATTAGACAACACTTCCTTCACATGAAATGTAGACACACTCCTCTAGTTTCTGTTAAGCTAAAAATCACATCAAATGGACATCCATGTAGAAAGTTATGGCAAAACACTGAAAATACATTCAAACCTAAAATTCCAGATTTTGCACTTAACTCACATCCTATATCTTCCATTACAATTCAACATCATATAACACTCATTTCACTACACAAATTCACAATAACTCGTCTACAACCTATCCTTCACTATTAGGCCTAAAAGTGGCAGCAACTCACTCACTCAAATTTCCATTTATTGCACTCCATCAAAACAACCTAATTCACCTAAACAACATAATCTTTCATTTCTTTACTTCAACATATTAATCATCAATCATCTTGAACATAACCTACCCAATTTAATCAAAACATAATGTCATGCAATTCATGCATGTTATATCATAATATATGCATGAAGATATCATTTAAGAACATAAAAGGGCAATAAAACACAATTTCTTACCTATGAAACTCTTAATTTTTCCAAGCTTTTAATCTTCACAAATTTCTAACTTTCACACTCCATTCACAGCATCTTCATCTTCATGAAGGGGTGAGGGTTTGGTTAGGAAGTAGGGTGAACCCAAGAAGAAAGGACATAGTATAGAAGAGTAGAAAAGTGGAAGAAAAGTGAGCAAAATCCAAGGGATAGCAAGGAGGAGAGCAATTTCGGTGGAGAGCAAAGCTTTAATTTAAAACAAATGAACCCTAAATACCTTAATAAGAAGAAACAAGGAAGGAGTCGTGAAAGACTCTAATAAAAAGGTGATCTAATAAAGACTTAAGCTAGGGTTGTGACACTTGTCACACCCTCATTGGTTACTTAATTTTCTTCCCAATTCATTTCAATTTCTCTCCAATTTCCAATGGCTCAATCCCAAAAACTCTTAATTTCATAAGACTAAATTTTCAGTGCCATTGGATAGTCATTTCTCTACCGGAAAATCTCTATTCTGTCACTCGACAATTTTTCGGGTCCGGAAACAATTCCAAAAAATTCCCGAAAAATTTCTATAATTCTCTAAAAATTGAAAAATTACTATGACCCTCTCCAATTCAATTTTTCACTCACAAAACATATTTTGCAAAAATTCCCCATTTATTTACACTTGTACCGGGAAAAATGTCATGAATGCATGTACAATAAATTTTCCTGTGCAACACTCACTATTCACTAATGCATGAGCATGAAATGTGTTGTCCTACTTTCACTGATTGACCTCACTTGTACCCGTTTCTAGGTTTTAACCCGTTATATGAAAACGGGATGTTACACTGAGCTTGAATGAAGACTTTCATCCAGGATTTCCATGCTGGGTAATTAGATCCATCCAATAGTGGCAGTCTAGTAATTGATGCACCCTCTCTCGTAGCCATGTCTACGAATCTAGGATCTCTACCAACTTGCTACCAAGTTCTGAATCAACGACCTCACTCTGATACCAATTGAAAAACCGAAGGGGGTTAATTATTTCGCCACTTTCTGCAAACTTTTTTGTTGTCAATAAAATAAAACAAGCAAAATCGAAATAATAAAGAAACACCAAAATTTGGTAACACAGTTCGGCACTCCTTGCCTACGTCTGCGGGGCTCTCACCCAGCTTAATCACTTTCAAGAAAGTACAATAGAATTACTTAAGGCTTTACTGAGTCGACGCCACTCAACTCTTGACACTATCACTCAACCTCACTTTCCGTGAAAGAATTTCACACCCAATAGTACGACTGCCTCGTACTAACCTTGACAGAGGATTTTCTCAATCAACCCAATAGTACGACCGCCTCGTACTAACTTCAACAGATGATTTTTTCAACAGTATTTGATAATAAAGATACGAAATAAACAACCCAAGTCATTAAACAATAACCAACATAAACAAAGATAACACTTGAGATAAAAAGTAACTCTCCTAAATATGTCGTTCATCAACAAAAGAATGGGAAGTTGACCATCAAAAGATTTGCAGTCAGGCTTCAATATCTTCACTAAAAATCCTTGGAGTATAGAATGTTTATACCAGCAAAGCTACCACTCTCGTACAAGACGATCTCCAAGTTGTTGATGTTCTCTTTTTCATAACTCCATTAAACAGAGAGGTTGGTGGCCTTAACTAACCATGCAGCAGCCCAAAACTAGTTCGTTCTCGTAGCCACTAAAATCACAATAAAAAGGGCACACACAAGATCTTCGTCCACTACACTTTATATCAAAATCAACCACGCAAGATGCTCTTGGCACACACAAGGTCCTTATCCACTACACTGTTTTTGTATCAAAATCAACCACGCAAGATGCCCTTCTACTATAGATAGAGACATGCACACATCAATTAGTAAAAGCCCTTCATAAACACACAAGTCAACTTGCCTTTATCTTGTATCCCCAAAATCACGTAAGCTTCATTTCTTTCATATGTAATTAATGCTCACAACACTCTTCATTAAACCAACACCAACGCAGTCCAAGGTGAGATGACCAATCAATACTA